>JASCZW010009007.1:0-45757 GCA_034211315.2 Aedes japonicus
TGAAGTTTGTCAGATCGCACTGGAATTCTGGGGACTAATTTCACCAAATCTTTCAATCGTAACTTTAAATGGATAAGTACAGATTGCTCTCTTTAGACCGTTCAACTTACTCGATGCAGATATAAGTTCCAGTAGTAAAATAGTTCGTAAACTAGTAGTTGTACAAATTGAAAGTTTACGTAAAAAGAATCTGCTTCGTGCATCGATGGTGAACGGTTGTGTCGATGCTTTGTTGCGCAACTATTTTGTTATCAGGTACAACGCGTTGTCTATTGTTTCGGTTATCAATTATCCGGTGGTGCGAGTGATCGAGTGAACACAGAAATAAACAACAAAGCTGCTTCCCAGCGAGATGTGGAGGTTCAGCGTACGGTAGAGGGGATCATAATTAGTTGAGATCAATGACGCAATGGCTCGCAATACTCGCCGTGACACCATATATTGGAACGAGTAAACCACTATCTCATTTTGTGAATGGTACTAGCAACATCCTCAATTTTGCTATAAATTGATTCAAATTATCTTTCCAGCATTAACACATAAAGCAAATTGTATTGCTAATGAACAACCACCATAACGCACTCTGTCCTTACTGTTGGTTTAAATTGGTCCAAATCAGCCTCTCAGAACTCTAAAAAATCACCTTGTTTCCTAACGAAAACCGTCATCAACACACTATGTGAGTGGCTACTAGCATCCTCACTGTTGATATAAATGGGTTCAAATCAAAATCGGTACTAATAATCAATTGTTCTACTTGACGCAGCGTGGATTCAGCTTATCGTTCATCCATTACGAACCCTGCTGCTACCAAATCCTGTTATGCAACTTTCCAGTGATTCCTCGTTGCAAGTGCCGATGTGTTGTAGGCTTCCAATAAAGCGAGTATCACGTCAACATATTCCTACACTATTTGACCTGCATTCCGGCGGCGCCAGCTTTGGTATTGTTTTAGTCGAAATGAGATGGTAGACGTCTTTTTCCTGTCAGGGATGATCCTCAGCAACTTGTAGTACTGAAGGAGGAACCGTCGCTGGGAGATTGGATTGTACTTCATCCTATTCCAAGAATTGTACTTCTTCTTATAGACCACACTCTCTTCATTGATTTTATTCACGCAAAATGCGTCCAACAGCATATCTAGTGGTACAGTCGCCTTGTCTGTCTTATCAGTTGAAGCCATTTGCTCAAACATTTTCTCATCGGTCAGTTTTCAGCAGATGTCTTGCGGGAAAGGTAACGGATGGTGATTTGGCTTCAGCACAGAACCTCACTCTGCCTCTGTACTTTCGATCGGCCTCGATCGAAGCAGCCCACTTTGAATGGAAGATCGGTAAACTTATCCCCAGTCTTTGAAGATACTCCAATTTAAGTTTCAATTTTCTCGGTGGAAGCGTACGGAACTGGTGGCTGCTGAAAAAAAGTCGGCCTGACACCTAGCTTGAGCGTGAACGACACCTTTTTCAGTGTCCAAAAGTGTCTCGCCGAGAACGTTGCTGTACTTCTCGGAGAACGGTTTACCAAATTCGTCGACTTCGGCTTTTTAAAAACTTGGTTGCAAACTACGTTGAACGCCAATAAGCTCAATCCACTCATCGCCAAAAAGATCCAGATCGGTCACCACGTTGATGGATACAGGAGGCGGAGATTGCCTCACTGCGTAAACGGTTGGGTTGTTTCCCGTCTTTTCTATTTTTGCAGTGTCGCTCTCGAGATTCAGGCGTCACTGGCGTTCTTCGCAAACGAACGTAGATTTATCCGTGTAGCATGATTGCCATTCTCAGTCTCAATCAAAGACGTTCCAAAATTCAGCATCTCTCCACTACCTATGCCTGTGGCTTGAAGACTTCCTATACCTTTGCTATTGTCTGATTTAAATTTTTCTTCTTCCGTGTGACCAATATTTTGCAGGATTTGACCTCATGTTAGATGAACGGGAAATTCTTCGAATGATGCATTTACCCGTATCAACAAAAAACGGTGAATTCGGCGTTTTGAAGTGTTCCGAACGGACTGGCCGTTGTTCTCGGCTTTCGGAGGTGGCTTCATTGCAAACACGGTTGCTTCCCGTATTTTCAATCATTGTAATGTTCTCTCAAGATTCTGAAGTTGCTGGCGTCCTCTGGCAAAGTTTGTGATGTACTGTGCAGCACTATTGGCATTCTCGGACTTGGATGTTTAAATAGCTGCATCTCTTGATAAGCTCATACTACAAACAAACAGCAACCAATTGAAATGGTCCGCGTTATTTTTCGTTCAGCATGACATTAGAGCTCGCGTTGGTGGGGCAAGCTTTTGATCGATACTTTCGAAGCTATAGGCAGTGAATCCTGGAAACAAGGGACGTGTGTCTCTCAAAGATGGACGCCCAACGGTCTAGTCAGAATAGACTTCCTTCTGCTTCTTGTAGAGGCTCAGATATGTCTTGTCACAGTGTTGAGGTTGCACAGTAACATACTGACCATGGCTAGTCCATTCAGATTACGAGTATCTTAAGAAAACAGTTTCTTGTATTTGGCAAAAACCAGGCTTCGCAGGTAGCTCCAGCTTCCGTTTCAGCGCATTAATTGTGTGATTCCGCTTGACAACTACTCAATCAGAAACTCGCTCTATTGCTGGTGGTTTTATTCAACCAGTTGCTACTGGCTTGAATGCTCGTTCCCACCTCCGTCTTTTTCAAATTGCTTGTTGTTGCTTATGCCGTTGGAAAACTGAGAGTGTTTTGAGAAGTCGACCTTGGTTCTCCAGGATTTTTCTTCTAAGATAGTCTTCAAACACACCACTTCTTTCGTCGCTACTTTTTAAACATTCTCACCGCTATTTGTTGCGTAGGAGGTACTTGCAACACTGAACAAGTCACGCGACTCGATTTTTCGCTCGAAGAAAGTTTTCCTAAATTTCCTGTTTTGTTTCGTATTATTCGATATCCGACGATCTGTTGATGCGCCGTTGTGTTTATGATATCTGAAACAAGTGGAAATTGTTCAGAGTAGTGTCGCGTCTCGCGAAGATCGGGAATCTAAAATTTCACAGATGCAACATAACCTCAAAGTGATCTGTGAACTTGTGCCCGGTGTTGATATGTTGACAAATCAGTAAATATTTACAAAATCGTCAGCGTAGTGTAATATCATGGAATAGGAAGAAAAGTGCGATGTGTGCGGATGCAGGATAGGAGGTTTGCCTTGACTTTCTGTATTATTTTGGCTTCTAAGCAGGAGGAAGTCCGCCGTTCCGGTTTGTCCCGTATGGCGAGGGTGGTGTTCGTCCAGTGCGTACGGTAGGGCTCAGTGCGTGAGTGGTAAAATTCTCTGTGCTCGATGTCGTGATTTTGTGTTTATTTGATGCTCCTCTTTCTTATCCTACACTCGACAGTGGACTGGTAATTTTCAGTTTTTCGATTCAGAACAGCGATGGGAATTTCTGATTTTTTTTTCAAAAGGGCGAATCTCAACAATGAGAGGCTCCTCCTCTCTCGCTCTCTTTCATTTATTACAGCGCCATTACAAATCTTTTGAGGGATTCTTTAGTACAGTTAGAAACACAACAGTGCTGGCTACCATACTCTACAAATAGTTGAATGAAAAACGTAACGCTGAATGGAATATGAATGAAAGAGAAAGTAATCAAAGAGAGTCTCTCAATTGCAGATTCGCCCTAATGAAAAAAAAACAACCTAGATTTGTTTTTGTTTTTTACTCGTGCCTAGTGCTGCTCTTATCTCTCGTTTTGACTTGGTATATGACGTAGAGAGAGAACAGGAGTGCTCTCATCGCGGCTATAAACAGTGTCAAATGAGTGAAGTGTGAGTGGGATGAATGGTACAAAGTGATGCCAATAGTACGATTGCGTGCATCTGAATGAGATGCATAATAATGACAGTTTAGGACCGGCGAGTTTGCGTTCTGTCCTGTTCTGCTGTCCTGTCCTGTCCTGTCAGCTTGCGACTGAGTAATATGGGTACTAAGGGGTCTCTTTCATGTGCCGTAAATGTTTGTGTTTGCTTATTATTTTTTTTTGCTGTACGCAATCGAAGTATCGGAAGTGATATGGAATTTTATTTGGTAGTACAGTTTCTTTTCAGGCAACAAATAATTTATTTCAACAAAATTTTGAAGACAATATCTAATATCTCTCTATTTTTCAAAATTTTTCAAGTAGTGGTGCTTCGGTTGGGCATGGAGATGAATTGGTGTACCAGAAGCTTGACGTACGCCTGTGGAGTTGGGTAAGGGCGACAGTTTCTTTTCAGGCAACAAATAATTTATTTCAACAAAATTTTGAAGACAATATCTAATATCTCTCTATTTTTCAAAATTTTTCAAGTAGTGGTGCTTCGGTTGGGCATGGAGATGAATTGGTGTACCAGAAGCTTGACGTACGCCTGTGGAGTTGGGTAAGGGCGACACTTGATGTAAAAAGTGCTCTCAAGGATGTGGAGCTAGACAGGTAATTGTTACCCATTGTATCTATATGTCCTTTTATATTAGGTTTGCGCAGAACATCAGTTAAATCGGTTAAGTCGGTTGTGTTGATGCGTTGTTCCGTATTATTTTGTTATCGGACGTCTATATCTATTGTTTTGGTTGCCTATTGCGTCGCCATTGCGTTGCCGTCGCGCGAGTGATCGAGTGAGCATGAGAAGTCGTGGTTCGCCGGGTAAGATGGGTCGGTGAAGAGGTACATATTTAATTGTGATCCAAATTATTCGTTCGACATGCTCGTCGGGCCACCCTATCTTGGAACAAATAAACCACTGTTCCATTTTGTAAGTGACTCCAGCGACATCCGTACTGTTGGCTTAGATCGGTCCAAGTTGGCTCTCAGGCGTTGAGATGAATTGCCTTATTTTCCTAATAAAATATCACTGTCACGCTCTTTGAGTGACCCCAATAGCATCCTTACTGCATCCTTGTACTTAATCGGTCCAAATCGGCTTTCCAGCATTGTAGAACATCTCCTAGTTTCCCAATGAAAAAACACTATCACATTTTGTGAGTGACCCCAATGGCATCCTTACTGTTGGTTTAAATCGGTTCAAATCGGATATCGGTACTAATTTTTAAATATTTCACTTGACAGCTTATCGTTAACCAATATGAACCCTGCTGCTACCCAATCCTGTTATCCAGAAATCCAAGTGATTTCTCGTGAAAGTGCAGAGGTGTTCTCGGCTTCCAATAAAGCGAGTATCACGTCAACATATTCCTACCCTTTCCTTACTTGACCTGCATTCGGACGGGGCCGGCGCCGGTATTGCCTTAGTTTGAGATCAACAGTTTTTACACGTTGAAGATGTATGTTAGTCCCAAGCATCATCTGTTGGTTCTCTGTGTAATAACAGCTGATCTGGCAATAACGGAGTAGCAACCTCGGGCGGTCCATCATGCTCATGCTCATGCTCATGCTTATTCTCTCCGCTATTTGTTGCGTAGGGAAAGTAAACCATACAACCTTTTAGTTTGGTTATTGACATAACAATAATCTATTCAAACTTTGTTTCAAACATTTATCCAAAAGTACTGCTTATAGAGGCCGATTACAGCATATCTCCTGGAATGTCCCAAGCTTTGAATTTCGTCACTAGCTTCAATCGTTTTTCGAATGCGTCATAAGCGGCACGGATGGAATCCATTAGGATTTCATCTCAGACTTTGGAGGATGACTTTCTTGAACTGGTCCAATTTGCTGATTTAGTAATCATTCGGGTTTGACATCATGACCATAAGACCAAACTAAAAAGTCCAATGAATAAAACTCTGAGGAGCTGTGAGTCTACATATTTTTGTCCAGGAAATCCGACTGGCTTGTCTCGGCACCAGGCTTGAACCACATTCGCTATGTGGACTGGCGCTCTATCCAAGTTCCTAGCTGAGAATGATGTGGACGGTCCACAACGTGGAAACGTCGAGATCAAAGACCTTTTCCCGTATTGAGTGGTTGTTTTGCGCCTGGTCCGCTCCCTCATGAGCTTGATTGTTCGTTTCGTCCTTGCCGAACGTGGTCGACCGGATCTCACACGGCACATGATCGTGGAGGTATCCTGGTATCTCTTCATGGTCGTATGCACAAAGTTCCTCTTAAATCCAAGAGATTTCAGATATCTGAATTTGTCCCACGTCGGTAATCGTTAAAAAAACAATTCATGACGATTTCTATACATCGATCCATCCGCACAAAAAAAAAACAACTGATAGACGTGAAACTAAAGCTGACAATAATACTTGTACTAAATTTCTTCATGGAGAATTTCTACACAATAGTGTAGAATTGTATTCAAAGTTATTGAACCCCGTGTACATAATTGGGTTCCTTTCACCATTCATTTTTAAACCACTTAAAAACGTAATCAAAATTATCCAAAGCACAATCAAATGGCCCTTGAAAGTTTGACGAGAATACAAAACATCAACTTCGAGCAAGGCACACTTCGACCCTTTCTTACTTTTCCCAATGCGATATTCTCAAAAAAACCAACTCACTTGTTTCGACGCACTCCAGCGGTCCGAGTGTGATGCGACCTTGCGACTCATCGTCCAGGATTTCCTTCTGCTGCAGGAAGTACATCTGGGTGATGCCGAGGCTGGTCGGTTCCATGAAATATCCCTCATCCGTCTCCCATTTGTTTTGATTGGCATCGCAATTGCACGTCAGGCTGGCCTTCAGACAATTCTGACCCACAGAACAGGGACAAGTACCTCTGAAACAAATGATAGAATTAAAACTCAAATTTACTTTGTTCCCCACAATCCTTACCGTTTGACTTCACCCAGCGAATCGACGGTGTTGTTGTTGAAGGATGATTTGAACCAGGTGGCTGAATGCAGGTCCAGTGGGGCCTTGATGCAATCGTACTTGATGTACTGGGTGCAGTAGAGCGAATGCGAAATCAGCTCCTGCAGCATCTCGGCACTGAATTCTCGGTATTGAATATGGAAACTGAAATCGACATCCTCGAATGACCGTACGTCAACCTGTGACGGTAAGTTGTGCTCCACAATCGTCTTTGTCGCATTGGTCAAGCTCTGGAAGTCACACTTGACCCTGGCCGGCGGGAACACCCCATTGCCGTCGATGTCAATTGAGTAGACGTCCGACTTGGAGAAGCCCAATAGGGCCAACTCCTCGCACGTCTTCCGGAACCGAGTAAAGTGGCAATTCTTCCCAACGTAACCGGTGTCCTTGCAATCGCAAATGATACCATCGTCTTTAACCGAGCACTTTCCGCCGTGTTCGCATGTGTTCGGTTTCTTGCAGGGATCAACGTATTTGCAGTTATCCAGCGATACGTCGCCCACCACCCGTTCACTTTTGACCAGGAACCGTGGCTCAATTTCCACTCCATTAATTTTCAAATCCCGCAAGCAACCGACCAGACCGGACGCGGCCGCCTTCAGGCTGCTTCCGATGATGAGCTTATCACCGACGTTGAACGATAGGCCGTGCATTTGGGTGACGGTGTGCCTGAAGTCGACCACAAATTTAATCTCCCTCCGCTCGTAGGTCAGATGGATTGCGTGCCACGACGTCGGATTGTCGATTCGGACGTGGGTGGCGTGGGTGATGTTGCTGGTTACGTCCGGGCACAGTTCGAAGCTGAGCCGGTCCGTGGCGAGGCGAATCTGGAACGAGATGGGGCGAGAATGAGGCACAGGTAAGAATAATTGGATTGTTTAATTGAGGTGACGGGTCGTCATTGTCGGAGGTTTTGGTCGGGAGCTAAGGAATTGGTTCTTCTTGTAGGTAGTTGTTAAGTGGAGACGTGTATAAATTTAATATGTTCAGGAACGTGAAAATACCATATTTCTTCGATTGAATTGGGTCAGAACCAGAAGTGCGATGGTTATAGAAATCAATCAGGCAGGTGGAAATCGTTCCTGTTTCTTAATTATCCATTATGTTTACATCGTGTTTCTACCGGTCTAGAGATTAGATTAGATTTCTTTATTAAAGGGACTTTCTATCAGTCTGTCAACAGATGCACCCCGCCAGTGGTTGCTAAGATTTGTACCTGATGTGGGGGATAATCAGAATATCGTAAATTTTGTTACAACAACCTATTTTGCGGATAAAACAACTCAACAAGGACATGCTTAATAATTTCAGGAATCTAGCCGTTTAAGTTTTCAAATCGTACGTTTTCGGAAGTACTTAATTGAAATCTAAAAACCTATAAATGGAGGGTGGCTGCTGCCTGGTAGTGGGTGTTGTGACAGTTGTGCGGCTAGATGATCAATTCCTAATGCTTGGTTATCATGGATATGGTTGGAATCAAGGAAAAGAATTCATGTTATAACCGACTAGAGGACAATTTGACAGTTGTAAGGTTGTAATACTGCTCTTTGTATGTCGTTCGAGCGTTATCGTCAGTTCTTGCTGATTTAACCCGAATAAAGGGTGATAAGGTCAAAATTTGGTCAAGGGAAAACGCGTGTAAATCGGTGAAATCGTTTATTTAAAAAATCAAATTAAATTTCTTTTTCAAGTTCAATTAGTATAAAATTCAGGAAAAATATTCAGTTAGGCTTCCGCTTTTCCAAATCCGAATTGCCGGGCCTTACGCTTGACCCCTGCCATCAGATTTTGTACAGCCACCTTGTCCACCTTCTTCGCCGCAAAAAGCCAGTTTGCCTTGAACTGCTGCTCGTCCTTAGCAGTTTTTTTGGTCTTCTTTAGGTTCCGCTTGACAATAGCCCAGTATTTCTCAATTGGGCGGAGCTCTGGCGTGTTGGGAGGGTTCTTGTCCTTGGGAACCACCTGCACGTTGTTGGCGGCGTACCACTCCATGGCCTTTTTACCGTAATGGCAAGATGCCAAATCCGGCCAAAACAGTACGGAACAACCGTGTTTCTTCAGGAAAGGCAGCAGACGTTTATTCAAACACTCTTTCACGTAAATTTCTTGGTTGACAGTCCCGGAAGCTATGAAAATGCTGCTTTTCAAGCCACAGGTACAGATGGCTTGCCAAACCAGATATTTCTTTGCGAACTTTGACAGTTTCGTGTGCTTGAAAATATCTGCTACCTTTCCCTTCCTTTTGCCGTATAAACTCCTGTCCCGGAAGCTGCTTGTAGTCGGCTTTGACGTAGGTTTCGTCGTCCATTACCACGCAGTCAAACTTCGTCCGCATCGTCGTGTACAGCCTCCGGGATCGCGCTTTGACCGTCGTATTTTGTTTATCATCGCGATTTGGAGTCAGTACCTTCTAGTAAGTCGATAGTCCGGCTCGTTTTTTGGCTCGATGCACGGTTGTAGACGATACACCCAGCTTATTTGCGGCATCTCGGAGAGATAGGTTAGGGTTTCGCTTGAAACTACCGGCAACTCTCTTTGTCGTCTCAGCAGCTTCCGGTTTTCGATTTCCCCCCGATCCAGACTTCCTGGCTGTCGACAAACGTTCCCCAAACACTTTAATTACATTTGTAACGGTTGATTTGGCAACTTTTAGCGATTTTGCCAACTGTGCGTGCGAGTAGCTCGGATTTTTGCGATGCGCGAGCAAAATTTTGATACGCTGCTCTTCTTGCTTGGACGGCATTTTGACAACTGAAGAGTGAATTCCAAAATCAAAATAGGAGCAACATTCTACACACACACACACACCTTCAAAATGAGGGGTGTTCAGGTTTTTTAAATGCAAAATTGAAAGAAATACGTCAAGTTGATATTGACCAAATTTTGACCGTATCGCCCTTTAGGCCGGATAGAAAAAAAAGTTCGACTGCTCAACTGCTCAACGACTTAACGGCTTTGCTGAATTTTGGATTCTCCAGACTTGTAAAAGTATTTCGTTTTGAAATTATACTTATTATTGTGACACTTATTCCTGTAGATTTTTGTATGAGAAATTTAAGACAACATTTAAAAATTATAAACGGAGTTTTTTGAATACACATAAAGGGAATGATAGGTTTGGTAGAAAATAATGGGATATTTCATGTAAATTTATGTCATATAACGCCTGAATCTAGTCTGTTGTATGAAAGATTGCAAACATTGTTGTATGGCGCATGAAAGCTTGTAAACAATTTCGTTGTATACGCCTCCTTTGGATTGGAATTAAACAAGGGAAAATTTTACGCGCTTGTTAAAATTAATTATTTTTTTCTGTGTATGGAAAACTGTGGATGTGACCGTTGTCAGATGCTGAATCGTTTGTAATCTACAAATATGAGTGTTCATCTTCAGCTTTTTTGAAGAACATTGCATACTTGACCATACTGCTCTCTTGGCATCAATTTGATTTGAGCAATCTGTGTAAAAAACATCATCATGTTCAAAATATATTACATACATGACCTTCTATTTCCGGATCGTGTGGCCACTTTATAGTTAGCCATTTCGGGGGAACCGGCCAATTATGGAACCTATTCCAAATTCAAAATATTTGGAATCTCGATCACAGCATAATTCTAAAGTACGAGGAGAAGAAGCTAATTTTGAAAATCTAATTAAGGTGTGGCCAAGGGGTGAGTCGCTTAGAATAGTGGCCAGGCTCTCCATAGAAGAAAATCGCACACCATGCGTAACATGTGTGGCACTCTGTGGCACACTTTTGACATTTGTATTTTTCGAAGATGAAATCTAGCCGCCCTGGAAAATTGACGTTATATGTTGTTGTGGTGTTGTTTTAGAAAAAATGATTATAAGTGAACTTTCGAGCTGTTTGATTGTTTAGGCAAAATCTTGAGTGGAACAATGGATGAGGTAAGCGGTAAAATTAATAAGTCGTGATATGATATCATTTAGCAGCTATTTCTCCAGTACAGCTAATTGGAGGCGGAATATGGAACCATCAACCTCCATTACCTCCAGTCGTTGATTCAGCTAATCATTTAGATGATCCACGAGATTGGAGAGGGCATGGGGATTATGACTGAGAGCCATTGTGAAGAAGTTGCAGCTGGTGGAACTCCATAAAGAAAATATCGAAGAATGGATACTGGCACATTTAAGGAAAGGAAACGACGTCAAACATATTCGGACATATCGACACATTCATCAACATTAACTTTAATTTGACACTCTTATATTGCAGTGCAGTTCGTAAGCCACAATAATGCCGACGGAGCAACATTGTTAGAGATTACTACTAGTACCTCACACGACTCACATATCATAAATCATGATCCATTGAGTGGTCCAGAGAATTATTTGCCAAATAGTTCGTGCGGATAAGAGACCATGCATGAAGAAAGGTTTGAAGAAGGTTATGATGGAATGTATGAAATACACATTACAATAAATGGTTACAATTAACAACTTAATATAATTACAAATGAATCGAATAATTATTAATTATAACAGGGAAATCTCGCATGTAAGATACGGTTTGAAACATTTTGTTGTAACACCGGAAAAATCTGCTATTAAAAGGTGGAGTTCATTGTTTTCGCAGGTGTACGTGAGCTGTTGAGTAAAAGGATAAAACAATAATAAATTTATGAAAGTTTAAAGGAACTATCGCACTTACTTCCAGCACTTAGCCTCTTGAGCTTTTAATCTTTATCACTGAAATTCGCTGTCTAACCGCAGGAGTATCAAAAACGCGGTATCCACAACAAAAACCTTAACCGAGACTCAAATCACAAAAAAATCACATAGCTTAACAAAACAATCGCCTGGTTGCCAGGCGTACCGAAAACATAACGATTGAACTGTCAAATTACCGTGGCACACCTGGGCACCTATTGGCACTCATCGTAACGCTTAAAGGCACACTAAAAAATGGGTACAGGGGATATTGTGCTTAGCGACTCACCCTTGGGTGTGGCCCATTTAGTACTGGAACAAACATGAGTTTGTTTGTTTGTCTTTTTTTGAGAGACTTTCAGCCGGTGGCTGGTTCGTCTCTTATAATATGGAACAAACATTTTTGATTCTTACGGCTACCTTAGTGGTCGGATTTGTAAACAATGACATCTTATGTATCTCCTATAACAATAACAACATCAGAAGTTTTTTTTCGCGGTGCAGTACGAAAGTATTTCAGAAAAATACAAAATGGAAGAAGACAGAAGAAAAATAATTGTGCGCCATCATTTGAAAAACCCTTCGTGGTCTGGACCAAATACCGTGTGGCGTGTTTTGAAAAAGTACAGAGAAACGTTGTCGACGGATCGCAAGCATCAAAGCAAGCGTCGGGCGGGTACTGTCAACCGTCAACTGCGGAACAAAGTCATCAAGAACATTAAGGCAAACCCCAACATCTCAGACCGCGATTTGGCCAAAAAGTTTCGCGTTGCACCCAGTACCGTGCAACGGATTCGTCTCTGGAAAGGCTTCAAGTCATAACGTGCCTATAGACAACCAAATAGGGATCAAAAGCGGAACAATGTGGCTAGAATCAATGCCAGAAAACTGTATGATCAGGTGTTGACAGAATTCAATGGCTGTCTCCTCATGGATGATGAAACCTATGTAAAGGCCGATTTCTAAAAGCTACCAGGAGACATTTTTTACTTGGCTATGGTTCGGGGAAATGTTCCTGCCAAATTCATGTTTGCCTTTGATAAATTTGCAATACATGTTTTGACAAGGCATCTGTAGTTGCGGTAGGAAGACCGCTGATAAGACATTTAATTCAGACCTGTACAGAACGGAACGTCTCCAAAAGCGAATATTACCATTCATCAGATCCCACAATGAACCTGCCATGTTTTGGCCAGATTTTGCAAGCTATCATTACAGTAAAACAGTGCTTCAGTGGTATGAAACCAACGGGACTCAGTTTATACCGAAATAACTCAACCCACCAAGCTGTCCCCAGGTCAGAAAGATTTTGGGCTATTATGAAGAGGAAGCTGAAGGTGAATGGCAGTGCCGTCAAAAGCATCAATGAATTGAGAACTAAGTGGAATAAGATTGCCAAAACAATGGGTGAGAATAATGTGCGCCGGTTGATGAAACGTATACCGGAAAAATTCGGCAATTTCTTCGAAATTGAGATGATTGGTTTTTTTTTGTATTTTCCCTCTAAAATTTACATAATGTCGAACATTTTAGTAAAAACAGAATACTATAGTCTATGTTTCAATTTCAACTGGGCCACACCTTAGCATAAGTAAGTGAGTAAGTATGTTAGAACATCATATGATTCACTTATTAGAAATTCTTTGGCGGCCCTGAAAAAGGACCGTTTTGTTTGCATGTTGGTATGCTTAAACGGTTACGATTGTGCTGGTTGTAGTGATTGTGTTGATACGATCAACCAGCTGGAGACCATTATCCTTATCGCGATACAGATTGTTCAGAGTCTGTTTCGGAATTCAAAGTCAATAATTAATTATACGTTTGATAATTGGTAGTCGTGAAAAACTTCAACTGATTGAAGCAAAAATCTCGGAAAACCTATCGAGATAATGATAAAGCAGTTATCGTTCAAATTGTTTCAACTTTTTTCAAATTTTCATTTGACGCCTACCCGAACAGGAAGCAACAACATATGAATACCTAATTTTGATCTTGATAACTGGCCTTGGTATTAAAGAGCTCAGAGAGGTAAAATACCTAAGCAAAATACCTAAGACTTGCAAGCAAAATATCTCTGGAATAACAAAAATTGTTATTTCGGATACCTGGGAATACCTGAGAGGTACTATTTTGGTATTGTCTTACCTCAATTTGGTATTCGCCTAACATTGTGGAAACAATTTTATGGTATTATTCTCAGGTATTTTACCTCTTAATCTGAGCTCCTAAATACCAAAGCCAGTAATCGAGTTATTCGGTCCTGCTCGGGTAACCGAGCAGGAGAGAACAGCATATGAATACCTAATTTTGATCTTGATAACTGGCCTTGGTATGAAAGAGCTCAGATTAAGAGGTAAAATACCTAAGCAAAATACTTAAGATTTGCAAGCAAAATATCTCTCGAATACCAAAACTTATTATTTTGAATACCTGGGAATACCTTAGAGGTACTATTTTGGTATTGTCTTACCTCAATTTGGTATTCGCATAACATTGTGGGAACAATTTTATGGTATTATCCTCAGGTATTTTACCTCTTAATCTGAGCTCTTAAGATTCTGAAATTTTCAATGATTTCGCCAACATTTAGAATGGAAATCGAAGAATTTCGCTTGATTCGTCGTCGGATAATTTCACGCATTTGTGGACGGTGCGCCTTTTTCCTCTCCCTACGCGGTACCCGAGCAAAGGATTATACCAAATTGATAACAAGTTCTATTACCAGGTTATCATATTTTGATCACGGAATATGTTATCATTCAGGCTGAATAAACAGCCAAAATAACAGAATGAATAACAAAAAACTACTCGTTGAATATCATAATATTAACTTATTTTGTTATCAGTGCGAACAACTTGTTAACAAATCCTATTATTGTAAGCAAATTTATTGAAATAGTATCAAATTCTGTTATCAATTTGAAATTAAGTTCTCATGCTGATAACTGAAAAAAATATTTTAAATAAAAGCAAAATCTCTTGTTCATATATGATGGAAATATTCATAGTTTTACAATTCAACTAATAACATTCATAATAAATAGTGTGTTCAAAATGATAACAAATGAAAACTAAATTTGCCAATAGTGATAACTAAATTTGTTATGTGATAACAGCGGAAAACAAAACGATAACTGTGATAACAGAACTTGTTATTTATATGATATCGGCTTGTTATTTTCCTTTACTAGGGTAATTTAGCGTTTCAAGCTATTGGTATCGTTCCCCGAGCAGGAGAGAACAGCATATGAATACCTAATGTTGATCTTGATAACTGACCTTGGTATTAAAGAGCTCAGATTAAGAGGTAAAATACCTAAGCAAAATACCTAAGAATTGCAAGCAAAATATCTCTCGAATACCAAAATTTGTTATTTTGGATACCTGGGGATACCTTGAAGGTACTTGTTTGGTATTGTTTTACCTAAATTTGGTATTCGCATAACATTGTGGGAACAATTTCATGGTATTATCCTCAGGTATTTTACCTCTTAATCTGAGCTCCTTAATACCAAGGCCAGCTATCAAGTTATTCGGTCCTGCTCGGGTCGTCAGTCAATGAAGATTTTGCCAGATTCAGGTTCTTCGCAATTACTGAAACAGTATTTCCATTTCGAAAAACTTCAATTACACCTGCACGCAACTGATGAGGCTTCATTTTGAATGAATTAGAAATCACAACTGTACCAAACTTACTGCGTATAAAGACAATGGGTCAAGATGTTTAACCATGTAGGTACCCGAGCAGGAGACAACACGATATGAATACCTAATTTTGATCTTGATAACTGGCCTTGGTATAAAACAGTTCAGATTAAGAGGTAAAATACCTAAGCAAAATACCTAAAAATTGCATGCAAAATATCTATCGAATAACAAAACTTGTTATTTCGGATACCTGGGAATACTTAGAGGTACTATTTTGGTATTGTCGTACCTCAATTTGGTATTCGCATGGCCTTGTGGAAACAATTTTATGGTATTATCCTCAGGTATTTTACCTCTTAATCTGAGCTCCTAAATACCAAGGCCAGTTATCAAGTTATTCGGTCCTACTCGGGTATGATTAGTTTAATCCGCTTGGTTGTGGTGAAGCATCCCGAGCAGCAGCGAATAACTTGATAACTGGCCTTGGTATTAAATAGCTCAGATTAAGAGGTAAAATACCTTAGCAAAATACCTAAGAAATGCAAGCTAAATATCTCTCGACTAACAAAACTTGTTATTTTGGATACCTGGGAATACCTGAGAGGTACGGTTTTGGTATTGCCTTACCTCAATTTGGTATTCACATAACATTGTGGGAACAGTTTTATGGTATACCTGAGGACAACAATAACATAAAAATGTACCCTCAATGCTATGCGAATGCCAAATTGAGCTAAGACAATATCTAAATTGTACCTCTCAGGTATTCTCAAGTATCCTAAAAACAAGTTTTCTTATTCGTGAGATATTTAGCTTGCAATTCTTAGGTATTTTACCTCTTATGCTGTGCTCTTAAATACCAAGGCCTGTTATCAAGATCAAAATAAGGGCCTGTTCATAAACCACGTAGTCTCATTTTCGAAAATCTCAGACTCTCTAAGGGGGATCCTCCTCGTAGACTTTGCTCCATACATTTTTTTTGAAATTGTGTATGGCGCGTAGATATTCGTCAGACCCCCGTGGTTTCTGAATAGCCCCTAAGGTATATGTTAATCTCTCCTCCGCGGGTATGCTAACACTTCGGATATCGAAATCATCGGCTGCTTTCTATCGCCTTAGTTATTCAATCCACAATTGGTCAGTAGTCAATATTGATATTTCTACACTCTGTCCAACTTCTATAAGTCCACCCCCAAATTGTTTAAAATCAACTATAATAATTACAATTTTGGGTCAATGTGCGTATTTTTGTAGAGTGCATAGCAAGTTATTGTTTGTCTTAGATTTATTTTGATTAAAAATTCCTTCTATTACTTTTGTAATAAGATTTTATATTTTTTAGGTGTTCAGTTTCTATAAGAGCATTTCAAATATTACGCATTTTCATATTGCATATTGTAAGTTAAATAATCCGTAGCTCTGCCATTTCGATTAATGACCTGAAAAATTCGATTTGGCATACTGTTTACTAGATTCAGTAGGACAGATTTTTCAATTTTGTCCCATTCTGTCGTAATAGCGGTCTTCAGCTCATCAACAGTGGCATACTGCTTTCCGTCAACATAAATCCTGCGAACCAAAATCCCCCAAAGGTTTTCGACTGGATTTAGGTCAAGAGAACGCGCCAGCAAGTCGAGCAAATCGAGTTTTTGGTTCCTGAGCCATTGCTTCGTTTTCGCAAAAGCCTGCCCAAACCATGCATGAGCCACATTGAGCCACCTCCGAAGTTCCGAGTTGAAAAATATTGTTCCTCCTTTCTTAAATCGCGCCAGTATCCATTGAAGCCGTCCGAACCATCCAGGTTGAACTTCTTTTCGTCGCTGAAGATTGTCTCAACATGTTAAAAAATCAAAAATTATTTTACAGGTTTTAGAGCCATAGTGGAATATTCAACGTTCCGAAAAATAACATATTACCAAAGCTTACCAAATCCCACTGTCGATTCATGTGAGCTTTTGCAAAACTCAGCCGTTTCTCAACATGAGAAGCTGTAAGATTAGGAGCTTTAATCTTTTTAGCCCTTTTAATATGAAGGCTTTTCCCCAAAACCTGACGAACTGTCTCCCGGTAAACCTTCAAATTCAAAGTTTGCTTGATTTGCATCAAGGATTTAGTCGAGTGCCAAGCTGTTTCAACTATCTCCCTCTTCTCGCGATCGGTTAGCTTTGATTTCCGTGGAGCTCTTTTGTTTTGTTCTCCGTATCCTTCAGTATTAGCGAGATAATTGCGCACAACTTGATGGGACCGACAAATCCGCTGTTCGATTTCCCTTATTAACACTTTTTCTAGGTTAAATGCCTCGATTATTCCCTTCTGCTTCTCCGTGAGCACTTTTCCCTTGGGTACTTTGATGCATCAAAATGAAAACACGTGAATCTGCCAATGGTCTTATACAAAATGGACACGGTAAATCGCAAAAATAGTAGTAACTGCTTGGTGCGTTCACACACACACACACGCATATTACCATGCATGGGATAGGTTTCACTCACACAAACATGTCATGGTACAAATTGAAGTGATGTTTTTTCTTTCTGAGAGGTGGGAGTCAAAAATTATCTGGTCTTATAGAAAATGGACAGAGTGTAGCACTTGAAGAAAAGCACAACAAATCGTTTTGACTATGTCACATTGTACCAGTCTAACGGGAATGTCATCAACGAGATCAATTTCTTATCTTTATGGACCAAAAATTTGAAAAAAATAGTGACAAAAACTCATAAATGCAGGCATAATTTATGGATCTTACCCATATGTTTAAGTGCACAAATTAAATTTACTATGGATCATTTTTATAAGTTTATTGTTCATTATTCATCGTTTTATGGATCATTGACAATCTATTTACGGAACATTATCAATAATTTATGAATCATGTGCATATATTTCATTGCACAAAGTTTACGTTCTGTGGGTCAGTTTTGCAAGTTTAAGGAACGCCATTGAGCCATTTTTGGATCATATGTAACATGTATGGCAGTCGCAAAAACCTCTAGCTGATAAGAGCAAAAATCTCAAAAATAAATCAATCAAGAAATGATCGAGTTATTAGCGTCCAGTGATTCAATTTTTTGTGACGGTAGCCATTTTTAAATTGTACACAATGCTCAAGGTATGCAACGAAGAGAAAACTAAAATTTCTTTAGCCACCGCACAGTGGCACAATTCTGAAAAAAGACGGTCAAAAACATTTTTACTCTTTTGTCATTTTATCTGAAAAAAGACGGTCAAAAACATTTTAACTCTTTTGTCATCATTTTATCGGCTAGGTGTCTTGAGAAAGTTGTTCAAAATATTAATCCGCATCTTTTGAAAAAACACGCCTAACATTGCATAAGCGCTTAACTACACTTTCAAATTCTAACTTTTTTCAGCTACGAGATAACGGGTTGTTGTCTTGGACAAAGTTGTAGAACAAGTAATTTTAAGAAAAGTTGCTGAAGGTATTAAGTTTCTAGCGCATAACGTTAAAGAGATACAAATGGTTATCTTTCAGCATTACCTTAAAACTGTTTTTTGAGATAATTAGTACTTTGTTCAAATTTTTATTGCGGAATAATATTTTAATTTTTTTCAATATGTTCGAATAAATTGTAGGAATTAATAAAATTCACAATTATATCTAACAAAGATTTTTCTGGATACCCTTCATTTTATTAATTCCTACAATTTATTCGAACCTATTGAAATCGTCAAATTTCAACAAAGTACTAATTATCTCAAAAAACAGTTTTAAGGTAATGCTGAAAGATAACCATTTGTATCTCTTTAACGTTATGCGCTAGAAACTTAATGCCTTGAGCAACTTTTCTTAAAATTACTTGTTCTACAACTTTGTACAATAAAACAACCTGTTATCTCGTAGCTGAAAAAAGTTAGAATTTGAAAGTGTAGTTAAGCGCTTATGCAATGTTAGGCGTGTTTTTTCAAAAGATGCGGAATAATATTTTGAGCAACTCTTCTAAAGACACCTAGTCGATAAAATGATGACAAAAGAGTTAAAATGTTTTTGACCGTCTTTTTTCAGAATTGTGCCACTGTGCGCTGGTTGCCAATTGGTAAGAACTTGGGAAGTAATGTTAGAAAAAATCATATAAAGCAAACTCTCTCAAAATTGAACTGGTCGTCCTGAAGAGGACGGATCTGAAACTGTCCCCATTTAAATTAAATCCTCGGTCTAAATTTAGCCTGCAAAACAAAATTAAAATACATCATCTTTTATTTTGGTTATTTTCAATAGTTAAAAATTGTTAACGGATAATGTTTGATAATTGACACGCCGGAAAATTTCCAACCGATTGATGTAAACATCTTGAAAATTTATCGAATACTAGCTGACCCGGCAGACGTTGTCCTGCATACAATTAAAATACTTATTGGAAAATTGAGGAAGGTATTAACTTGAATCGCAAGCTTATAGTTATTAGATGGCATTCGATCTAGAGTAGTCTTGAACATTTGAATCAATCCATTGGGTTTATGAAGCATCGCTGGCAATTGTTGTACAATGTCCCGCTTCATAGTGGAATAATGTTGCTGAGTTAATCTCCCTTGAAATAAATCTGTAGAAATTTATGGTCTGCGTCCATCGGTGGCAACATTGAACTCGCTTTTTTTTGGTAAATTTGACCTGTAACGTAGACGGTTTTAAAAAAAACTTTTAAATATTATTATGTGCGTTGCACTAAACGAAGTCATTTGAAAACAATCATTATAACTCTGGATGTTCTGCAGAAAATGTTTAGAACCACTTTCTGATCCAGACACCAATGAGCGCAAAGGCTCTGGTGTTTCATTTGGGAACTTCAATGCATTGAAATGATAAAAAACTACACTCATTAATCCAATGGCGACTGATGTTTTCGCATAGTCATCAACCAAAGGCAGCACGTTGAAAAATCTCCACGTGTTTTGTGTAAGGTGTAGTGAATATGATCGATTCGTTCCAAAAATTTGTGATGGTCATCCCCATAGGATGATGTGGAAATATTAGCCGAATAGTGGAGTGCTACTTCTGTAGATCCATTTGGTGTTTGTACTGTGAATCCTAGAGGGTTTGAGCTGTTTAGTGGAATACTTGTAACTATAATTTAGAAGAAAAATTAGTAATCTCCATTTAATTCTAACTACCTTTGCTTATCTTCGACAGATACGCGTATTTCGTCTACAATGTGCAGACTTCTTCAGTGTCTCGTACTAATAACTCGACTTAACAAGTCGAGTTATTAGTACGAGACCCGAAGAAAGTCTGCACATTGCAGACGAAATACGCGTATCTGTCGAAGATAAGCAAAGGTAGTTAGGGTAAATGGAGATTGCTAATTTTTCTTCTAGATATAGTTTGTACTGTGTTTAAGTGGGCTTCGTTATAGTAAAGTGACCTCAGAATGGACGTGAGTAACTGGAACCCAACAGAGCTATCACCTTCCAACTCCCGGGCTAAAAATGTTTGTCGAGTCGACAACAGTTCGTTAAACTGCTAACATTTTTCTTCTATAAAATCACTGCCGGACGGTGGGCGTTGGATTGTATATATATATTGTATATACACACACAGTCATCAACCATAGGCAGCAGGTTGAAGATTTTGTGGAATGTAGGTTTGGCTTCGTAATCGATTTTTAAGGTTACGTTGGGCACGATTGCTACCAGATCTTTCTGATACTTGCCGATTACGCTTCTTTCTAACTTCAACGCTTGTATTTTGAGCTGCTCTTTCTTCTTCACTCAACATCATTCGAGCCCGTGAGATCCGTTGTCGATCCAATTCATTTTGAGTTACACGCTGATCATCGCTTTGTCTCATTCGAGAGCCGACCGATATTATTCTGTCTAGTTGGAGGCATTGTACAACAATACTAATTGAAATGAACTGAAATCGCATCTTAATTAGTTTCATTCAATTTTTAGTAATATCCTTGTTTTCACCTTCTTGATGCATTATTTTACTCACGGCGAACGATACTAATGTAACCAACTCGTAATCAAACATTTATCAGTTCAATACATTAGACAATAACTAATACCTTAACTTTCTATTGACCTTCACTCCAATTCATGACCAACAATAGAATAAAGCCTATCAACATTTGTAAACATACACTTCTGAGCCTTTTTCCTCGCAAGCCATAGGCTACATACGCAAATCTGTAGCATTATCGTGTAGAGAAACTTTTCCCTACATGATTATGGTATTGGTTTGCGTGGGTAGACCTATGGTTTAAGAGAAAACGTATGATATTCCCATGCAAAATCACATTTTGGTTTTTATGATTTTTTTTCATTTTCCAGTAATTTTTTTAAATTTTTTCTTCATATAAACCTGTTGGAAATCAAAGCACATCAAACAAAAAAGAAATCAAGTAAATCCATCGTGTCGTTCGTGAGTTATGCTGTCACGAACGGACAGCATTTCATTTTTATATATATAGAAGATAGAAGATTTATTAAGTTTTAAGCATTTAATTTGTAGCGATATTTTGTGACGCTCGTTTATTTTTAGATTTTCAATTGACACCCTTCCTTACCGTAAGGCATAAAGGGTGTTTCGATTAAATTTGGTCGACTTAAACCTTGACGCATTTCCTTTCATCGTGCATCAAAAAAATTGTACGCCTCTCATTTTGAAGATGTGTGCGTGAGCATCATGCCTCTATTTTGATTTTGAGATCAGTACTTCAGTTATCAAAATGTCGTCGAAGGAAGAGAAGCAAGAATCAAAATTTTGCGCGTGCAAGGCGAAAATCCAAATTACTCTCACTCCAAGCTGGCGAAATTGTTGAATGTGGCTAAACCAACTGTTACCAACGTATTAAAAGTGTTCGGTGAACGTTTGTCGACAGCCAGGATCGGGAAGAAATCGAAAACCGGAGACCACAGCGACGACAAAAAGAGTTGCCCGCTGTTTCGAGCGGAACCCCAACCTCTCCGTTCGAGATGTCGCAAAGAAGCTGAGAGTGGCGCCTTCAACCGTAGATAGAGCTAAAAACCGAGCTGGACTGTCGACTTACAACAAAGTGGTGACTCCAAATCGCGACGATAAACAAAATACGTCGGCCAAAGCACGATCGCGAAGGTTGTACACGACGATGCTGACGAAGATTGATTGCGTGGTACAGGACGATAAAGCTTACGTCAAGGCAGACTTTATACAGCATCCTGGTCAGGAATATTATACGGCAACCGGACGAAGAAAGGTGGCAGATATTTTCAAGCACATTAAACTGTCAAAGTTCGCGAAGAAATATCTGGAGTGGTAGATAATCTGTACCTATGGCTTGAAGAGCAACGTGTACATTGCGACCAGTACCGTCAACCAGGAAATTTATCTGAGCGAGTGCCTACAAAAACGTCTACTGCCTTTCCTGAAGCGACACAATTGTTCCGTTCTATTTTGGCCGGATTTGGCATCTTGCCATTACGGAAAAAGGCCATGGAGTGGTATGCTGCCAACATCGTTCAAGTGGTGCCCAAGGACAAGAACCCTACCAACACACCAGATCCCCGCCCAATCAAACAATATTGGGCCATCGTCAAGCGGAACCTTAAGAAGACCTAAAACGGCTGTTGTGAGCAAGAAACAGTTCAAGGCAAACTGGCGTTCCACGGCGAATAAAGCCTTGTCCACTACAAAATACAAAATGTATAAAATCTTATCAGGTGTTAAACGAAAGACCCGGCAATTCGCAATCGGTAAAAAGGAAGCTTAGCTGAATATTTCTCCCGTATTCTGTATTAATTGAACTTGAAAAAGACAAAGAATTTGACTTATTAATAAAAACTTTGATCGTCTCACACAGATTACTGTTTGACCAAATTTAGACCGGAGCACCCTTTAAATGGAAAATACTAATTTTTCTTCTTACTTCTACTTATGCATAAAAATATCATTTGAAATTGATAACGTGTTGCGCCTATAGAATTGAATCCCCTCAAAAACTGGAAACAATCTGGTCTTAAATTCAAATCGCCAAAACAAAAACAAAAGATCACTGTCGAAAGCATTATAAAAAGAGGAGAGATTTTCTATCAATGAAAGTACAGTGCAATCACATTAGCGGCACCTCATCAGCCATGCGCCACTTGAAAATTATTCTCCTTTGGACTTAAAATTGGTGTTGTGCCGTGTGATTTTTTTTCTGCAAACAATAATACACTTAGAAAACAAAATATGTATAAACATCACACAAACCCACCTTCTCTATCGCACTTTGCCTCCTGCTGAGTTTGACTCCGGTAAGCTTATTTTTTTTAATGAGTGTTATATTTAGGTACCTATGTATTTATATTTATGAGCTTTTGACACACTAGAGAACTTAATGAGTGTTGCAGTTTTTCCCACGATAGAAGTGCAAGCACTCTGTTCGGGGGTAAAAAGTTCAACGAAGACGAGACCGTAACTTATTTTTCAACGTGTTTCAGCATTTGTGTTACCGTTTTTGTTTTTGGTTAAATCAAACGATCTTCTCAGTGATTTGCTTTCTTGAAGTAACGGAAAATAAAAGTGAAAGAAGACTCTTGCTAGGAAAGAAAAAACCAATATCGCCAATTGGCAATAGATATCAAGTTATGCTGATTAACGCGATACTGCTATTAATGGAATTTTCTTCCTAAGGTGAAGATTTCCGCTGAAATCCGAGAGTGAACGAAACCGAAAGTGATTACACACAAAAACCTATTGGAGCAAACCTGTCTACTCGCACACACATTAGAGGGGAACGAATGAGTGAGTTTATTTTCAAGGGAAAACTTGTTTACCTTATAGCGGCAAGTGCGTGCCGAAGCGTATGCCCCCATCCGTCTAGAAAACGCTGAATGGATAAGGGAAGTCGTCTTCTTGCCTCACGGTGTTGTTTACCGTCCAGAGCAGAGGTGCCTCACCCGTATGAATGAAGAGCACAAAACCAAAGCAAGCTGGGTTATGTGGAATGTAGGTAGGTGAGGTTTTTGCTACTAAACGGAGCAACTTTCTTGCAATTTGGTTCCTTCCTGATGAGCCGAGGCTCTGCTCAGTTGGTTGGGTGGTTTTAGTTCCCGTTTCACCAATTGCGTAGATGGAGAGAAGCGTGCGAGTTGATTGAAGTTTAATCTTCCTGCCAGTTCTGGTTGGCAAGCTTGAAATGCCTACTTTGACGTTAATTGAAAGCAGATTGCCACAAAGAACCACTAAGCAATCATTGCTTTTTAATTTTGTGAAAAGAATGTCCTCTTTTTTTTTTGCTAAATATTTATTAGAGAACGTTTATTGAGCATGTCACGTACACTCAAGTAACGATCTAATATGGCGTCCGATTTGTTTCAAATGAAACTCGCCCCTCCTACACGTCAAAGTAGTTTCACATAGAATCGTGTAAAAAGAGTTTGACTTATCTGAACTTCATTTTCGAAAAACTATTTACAGTTCAACGTTGCCTAGTGTTCCATTTATGTGCATGGCAATTCGCTCTGTATGATATTTTGGAAAATGCCATTGCTAATGTTCATTTTTTTCTCTGTGTAGCTACTTTACGAAACATTCTCAGATCAAAACGGGAATCGAACCTAGAGATAGGAGACGGCACGTGCTCATTTGAAGAATTAAGGTCTGTATCCGCAATAATCCGGACACCTCAAAACATGAATAAAACATAATTTTTGCATTATATTTCCGTCGTAGTTGTTTATTTCGGATTCATGGGGTGTGTTTTAACAATTCGTGCAGACAAAACATAGTTATTCGGTATTTGCATAAACTTTTCGAACTTTGCGCTTAACTCCGTGTACAGACTCTTCAGAAATCGTAGAAGCCGTCTTTGTCCATATTTGCTGGCAGTGTTTGATGTCTTTGATTCCTTGGTTCTTTCCAGAAAGCTTCCGCTTCATCAGAGCCCAATATCTCTCGATTGGTCGTAGCTCTGGGCAATTTGGCGGGTTTGAGGTTTTTGGTACAATGTTCACTTCATTTGCTTGGCACCACTCCATCACAGTTTTAGCATAGTGGCATGATGCCGAATCGGGCCAGAACAATGGTTTTTCTTTGTGACTTTTGATGAAGGGTAGCAATCGCTTCTGCAGACACCCTTTCTGGTAGATCTCCTTGTTGATTGTGCCTGTAGTGACGAAAGATTTACTCTTTTTGCCACACGTGCAAATTGCTTGCCACACAAGGTGTTTTTTGGGAAATTTCGATGCCTTCGTTCTGAAATGCTCAGCTGTAGCATTTCTGGCCATAGCAGAATAAAAAGCCAGCCCTGGAAGCTGCTTGAAATCCTCCAGGACAAAAGATTTATCGTCCATAACGTTATCGTTGCGATTTGGAACTGTTTTTACTCTATACGACTCAAGTCCCAAACGTTGTTCTGATTTTTGGACAAAACCAGGCGACTTCCCTATTTTACGAGCCATCGTTCGAATGGAGAGATTTGGGTTTTTCGTAAATATCCTTTTCACCTTTCGGTCCATGACAGGATCAGCGCGTCCAATGTTTTTGTCACTTCTCGGTTTCCTCTCCACCGTTAAACGTTCCGAAAATGATTTGAGCACATCGTAAACAGTGGATTTAGGCAAATCCAATGTTTTTGCAAGGTCCTGACAAGTTAGGATTTGCCGTACGCCCGTACAAAATCGTTTTTCTTCCGTCGCCATCTTGAATACTAAACATGAAAAGTAAACATCAATCATAGTCTTTTTCATCATAGACTCTCAGCTATAGTACAGTGAAATTTTTCATTCCTACGTGCAATATTTTAAAAGTTACCATGATTTGAAGGTGTCCGGATAAATATGGATACAGATTTTACCTGTCTATGTACATTGACAGTTGTTATTTTTGTAATAAAACAGGTCTTGATTGTAGAAAGGTTGACAACGTAATGAGTTTATTCAAATCTTATTTAAAGGTTGTACGGAATCAAATTGTAACACTTTTAAATGGCTGTAACTATTCACCCGTTGGGTATTTTCTATTGAAATTGTGGGTGGAATTAGTTCAATGTGTATTTTCACTAGCAAATGTGTAAGTTTCACTAGCAAATGTGCAATCGTTGCGAAGATGGAGTCGGAAGAACAGCAGTGGCGCAAAGAAATTTTGCACACGTACTTCGAAAATCCGGATCTTTCTCATTTGGGTTATCAGCAGGAAGCTGGGAATGGTACATTCTACGGTGTCTCGTATTTTAAATCGGTACCACGAACGTTTGACCATCGTTTAAGGATCACAAGCGGGTAGTTCAAGCTTTCAAGAGGAATCCCAACAGTTCAGTTCGAGATGTGGCGAAGAAACTGAATCTAACGAAAACTTTCGTGCGAAAAAAACGCGAAGGACTAAACACGTACAAAGTCCAAAAGGCGCCTGATCGCGATGAACGGCAGAATACGGTAGGTAAAACATGTGCACGAACGCTCTACACCCAGATGTTGACGAAACCACATTGCCTCGTTATGGATGATGAGACGTATGTAAAAGCAGACTTCCGGCAGCTTCCGGGGCTCCAGTTTTTCAGTGCTCATCATAAATTTGATGTCCCTGAGGACGTTAGAAAGCAGAAGATGTCAAAGTTTGCCAAAAATATATGATTTGCTCGTGTGGAAATCAGAGAGCATTCGTGACAACTGGAACTGGTAAATGGGCAGGTGTACCTAAAGAAATGCCTCCAAAAGCGTATACTGCCTCTTCTGAGGTCACACGATGGTCCAACGATTTTCTGGCCGGATTTAGCCTCGTGCCATTACTTGAAAGAGGTTTTGGAGTAGTACAAGGCTAAGGCCGATGACATACTCATGGCGTAGGGACGCGTTGCGATGAGTTGGCGTTAATCAAAGCGAAGCGATGAGGCGAGCAAAGCGTTTTATGGCATACTAAAAGCGAGATTAATAGCGATGCCGCGCGCGCGGCTGTAAAAAGTATTCGAGATAATTTGAGTTTTTCAAGTGATTCAAGCATGAATTCATCTGATGAAGAATATTTCGCGTCCTCAAGCACGCTTTACTTTATCATGAACAAGGAAAGAGAGTTCGCAGTGCATCCTTTAAACCGAAACAGAAAACATGATGGGAAGTTCTGTATATTGTACGACGACCTTCGTAAATATCCTGATAAGTTTCATTCTTATACTAGGATAAATATGGATACATTTGATTTGATTCTAAACATGTTGAAACACAAACTATTGAAAAATTGAACGAACTGTAATAAAGAGCCGATTCTACCATGTGAACGTTTAATTATTACTATCAGGTACGGCAGATTTCAAATATTCTGATTTATATAACCCACCGAGCATTTTCATTCAACTTTCGGATTCTTCTTCAGAATCTTAGCAACCGGATTATCCTTCACTACCCTCGAATTTTCCTTCCGCGTGGATTTTTCTAGTTGAAGTCATAGTCCGCAAATCGTGCCAAGTTCTATGGTGTGTTCTTCAGTCTATTTATATGCCAGCGCCAACTGAACAAATGTCAAGATCGGTGGCGAACGAATATTGGGCCAAATGGAATTTTCCAAATTGCATCGGTGCCATTAACGGAAAACATATCCGGATCAGATATTCAGTTAGATCCGGATTAATGTTTTATAAATACAAGGGCCTCCACTGAAAAGCAAAAAAAATAATGTTAATTTAATTGCACCTTAAATCATTGCTTTCACTTAATGGTTGCAACTGCTCCGAACTCAGTCAAAACTTAACGCCAAAGTTTATCCACCATATTCCTATTCCGGTATTTTTTTTTTTAATGTTTTATACCACAGTGCCCTCCTTGCGAAAACGAGTGAAATTAAATTTTCAGATTCAATCTCCATTTTTTTAACGACCACTTCAGCGTCTGCTGGCGTTCACAAGCGTCAAAGCACTATGTGAACTGCTTCGCCGCATCGAAAAACGCTTTGCACCTCTTTCACTATGACAGGTTTGGGCGATTTTCATAGAACGCCAATCAAGATAGGTTTGACGCTGACGCTACCTCTCTCGCCAACGCTTCCCTACGCCATGAGTATGTCATCGGCCTAAGGAGGTCATTTTCGTGCCGAACATGAAGCAGGCACTTCTGAAGCATCCTAAGAAAGTGAAATCGGAGGAAAATATGAAGAAAAAATGGACTGCAACGCAACAAAAAGTTGGTCCAAATGTTGTACAGGACCTAATGAGTAGTGTAAAAAAAAAGGTTCGTGCATTTGGATATGGAATTGAAATTGAATAAAACAAACATGGGAAAATATTCACAACATGTTTTATTTTACTCCCTGAAAGTTTGAAGATGATTGGTTGAACGGGTGAATTTTGCCGAATATTTGTGTGTGTCGCAATTTTATTCCGCACACCCTTTATCTAAGTCTACTGATCACGGACTACTCGATCCACAAAACTCCTCCCTAATCCGTGATTCCAATTAGCTGCCTTTGCTTGACTAGCTTGATCGGTGGAAGAGGCTTGGTGAAACCATCTGCTGCTCGATCGTTGGTGTTCACATACTGTAGATCGATCATGTCCAGGTGTAGTGCGTCATGAACGAAGTGGTACCTTATAACCACATGTTTCGTCCTAGGATTACACGAACCATTCCTGGCGATAGCAGATTGATTACCGCACAATATGGTTATCTTCGGCTATTCGAATATAGGTTGCTGCAAATTCCTTAGCCACAACGCGCAATATATTCAGTTTCGCAAGACGATAGCGCCACTGTCTGTTGCCTTTTCACGCTCCATGAAATAGCTCCTCCTGGCAGAACAAAGACATATCCGGTTGTTGATTTTCTTGTACCGGGGTCTCCTCCCCAATCTCCATCGGTATAACCGACCACTTGTGAATTTCCGTCCTTTGGGTACATCAACCGGTTGCCAGCAATCCTTTTGAGGTACCGTAACATTCGTTTGATCGCATCCCAAGGCAATACTGACTGACTGCGTTAACTGCGAATGAAGCAAGCTTCCAACCGCTTCTTTGTAGGGAACCTTGGTTATTTCCTCCTGTTCGATTGTCGACGTCGGACACATTGACTTGCCCAATCGCTCGTTTGCCTCGAATGGTGTAGATACAGGATGGCAATTCTTCATCTGGTACTTCTCCAACAGCTCCTCGACATATTTCTCCTGGTCCAATGTTCCATGTTACGCGAGATTCGAAGGCCAAGACAGACTTTTGCTCCCCCGATGTCCTTCATGTAGAAGCGTCTGCATAAGTACTTTTTCAATTTTTTCTTCATCTTCCGACAGTTGGTAAATATGAGGAAGACGTCAACATAAATTGTAACGAACAACATCTTTCCTCGGAATAGCTTGAAATACATGCACGTATCTGTTTTCGACTGCTCCAGATCCAGTTCTCGTAGGGCTGCATCCAGCTGTTTGTTCCAGACCCTGCTGGACTGCTTCCGTACAGTGCCTTGCGTAGTCTGCAAACCTTCTGACAGCTGCATCAAAATCGTTTCACCACCAAGTTCGCTTTGGAGGAACGCAAGTTACCGCATCCATTTGATCGATGTGCAAATCGTGCTTGACTGCAAGCGTCATCAAAAATGGAATCGTCGAATATCGCACAACGGGGGAGTAAACTTCATCAAAATGGATGCCCGGCCGCTGCGAGCACGCCTTCACAACGAGGCGGGCCTTTGTCCGCTCAACACGTCCGTCTGGTCCACGCTTCGTATTATAGACCCCTTATAGACTTGTTGCGGATCGCCTTATGCCCTTTCGGCAAATCGTCCATCACACAAGTTTCGTTCCACTCGAGAGCCTCTACCTCCTCCCGCATCACCTCCATCCATTGATCCCAGTCTGGCCTGCAAAGAACCTCGCTTTACGAGGTCGGATCATCCAGCGGACTGTCGTCATAGTGCTCGTCACAATTTGGGAAAGTGTTTTGGCCAGTAACAGAACTATAAGAAATGTATTCTGAATACTTGCCTGGGGGATGGCGCGCCTGACCGCTGCGCCTGAACTCTTGCTCTTCAGCAATTACTCTATCCAGTTGCGGTGGGAGCGCAGTATCGTCAACGGCATCTTCCAAGTTCGCACTATCAACACTGATGTCTTGATCTGGTTCCTCTGGCTCGATTGCTTCTGCTTCAACAGCATGATTCGCTTCTTCATGTCTAGGCAAACCCAACTCGATCTCCAGAAACTCGACCGGTTCGCTTGGTATTGCATCCCTTGGTGTCTTCAGCATAACCAAAGAATATGCACCTTTTTGACTTTGGATCCAGCTTTTTACGTCGTTGCTTAGCTACGTGCACCATCGCTGCAGAGCCAAATATTTTCAGATGTCCAACGAATGGCTTCCTGCCCGTCCACGCTTCTTCAGATGCCGCCCCGTCCAACACCCTTGTTGGACTACGGTTGATAACGTAGACAGCGGTATTCACCGCCTCGACCCGAAATTCTTTCGGTAGCTTGGCATCGTTCAGCATACTTCTTACCCTTTCCATTATCGTTCGATTCATTGGTTCGACAGTTTTCTTCTGTTCCGGACTATACGGATACGTTTTTTGATGTCGCACTTCATCCCGCAGCATGCTTGCTTTCACGGTTACATTCACGTATTCTCGTCCATTATCGTTCCGCAGTATCTTCACCCTTTCGCCGGTCTGTCGTTCAGCCATACTCTTCAACTCTTCGTAAGCTTCTTTCACTCGATCCTTGGACTCCAACGGGTAGATAAAAACCTTCTTTGAAGCGTCACCAACAAAAGGTGAAAAAATGTCGGCTCCCTCCGATCGATTCGACTTCGAACGGTTCACACAAATCCGAGTGCACGAGCTTCAGTAACTCCATCGATCTTGTATTGCTATTCCCTTGAATGCATGCCACGCATTGTACTTCATCCACCTTCTTCGACTGGAAACCGTTCGTCATCTGCATCAACTTCTTCATACTCTGCATGCTGATATGGCCAAATTGCCTGTGCAACTTCTCAATCTCGTGGCACACGAACGCCTTCTCCTGCTTCTGGTTTGGCTTAGACTGTCCTTCTTGTTCGACTCCGCTGGCAAATACTTCTCCGGTCTTCATTAGCACCATGCAGTCGGTTGCGGTAAACGTCATGTTGAACCCCTTCGAACAAATCTTGCTGGTGGATAGTGAATTCGCCGCTAGATCAGGAACCTCCGGAACTTTTTGAGCTTCGACAGGCCACTCGACGCACTCCCGATTCACCGAACCTCTGGAATTCTCCGTCATGTTGCTTTTATTCGCTGTCCCAATATGAAACGATACTTTCAGCTTTGATGTGAATTCCGCTCCGCTTCTGGTCATATGTGTAGTGGCACCATAATCAAAGTAACCTTTTTCTTCGATCCGTTTTGCTGCTTTTCTGGACAGTTGGCTGCTCTTCAGGACAGTTATAACAGGAACCATCGCCCTTCTTATGGCCACCATTCTTCCGGATGCGTTGATGTTGATCACTGTAGAACGCACCTTCTTCGCTGCTACTCTCGTATCCCATCTTGACCTTCACGTCCTGCAGGATCTTTGATTTTACAGCATGAGCATGGAGCGCCTGTCCAGACGCCTCTAATCCCATCACCATGGGAGCGTAGAATTTCGGTAGTCTCATCAGACGAATCGACGCTAGCAATTCGTCGCTGACCACAAAATTGATTTAAGCTAACTTGTGGCTCGTCGACATTACCGCATCAACATAGGCTTCCGTAAAGTCGAAATTGTCCAGCCGGAACGACGTTGCTGCAACAATCCAATCCTCTGATAAATCCCGTCGTCTTGGAACGGGACCTTCAGTTTGTCCCAAGCGTCCTTGTCATCTTTGGCGTCAATTACCAAGCTGTAATCAATTTTCTCCAGGCTGAAACATATCGTAGACAGCGCCCGTAGTTTTGTTTCTTCGTCCACGATCTGCCCTTCTTGCGGTATCACCGCAATCCAACTTCCTTCTCGGATGACGAGGCCCAGAAAACGTAGTTTTCTCACCCCTTTAGTTTTTGCATCGTCAAGGAAACACCACACGGTCCCCAACTCGACGATCCCGCTCCCTATCGTGGATTCACGTTTGCTGCTGCGCTTCCGGTGTCCCCGACCGATCCAAAACTTCCGGCTTGAGTAGTCATCTTTGCTTCAATTAACTTTTTCTTTAGAACTTCACACAGTTACGGCCAAAATTCTGTAACCTTTTGTAATAAAACAGGACTTGATTGTAGAAAGTTTGACAACGTAATGAGTTTATTCAAATCTATTTTACCTAAGCCTACTGATCGCGGACTACTCGATCCACAACAGTTATGAACTGAAATTTCTGGACCCAAAACCTTTCCTAAAAATAAAGATAATTGATAGGTTATAACACTGATTTGACCACCGATCGTCAATCTTTATCGAAGAGTCAACAATAACAAATCCATCATCACTCAATGCCATTCTAATTCAATATTGGTACCAATGTAATGTTTACATTGAACTCGTGTTTGTGGAATGACAAATTCCCACCAAACACGATCAAATAAAACGTAGCACTCCGTGTTTCGGTGAATGGGTTCTTTCGTTGAGTTCTACACGCTAAGATCAGTATACCCAAATATGGGTAAAGAATACCCATAATCGCGATAAGTGCACATACTCATTTATGGGTACGTTACTACTTACCCATATTTGAGTATTTTTTCCCATACAAATTTACTCATATATGGGTAAAGTCAACTTTACCCATAAATGAGTATGTGCACTTTTTTGCGATTATGGGTAAGCTAAGCTTAGCGTGTACGTCATCATCGAATGTTTACATATTTGTTGCTCCTATTGCCATCGAATGCCTTTTTCTACCCCACCTGCATACACCTCATTGAATCTAATCGTGTGAACGAACAGTTTACGATGCGATGAGTGCATTTTTTATTCAAAGTTTTCGGTATCATTAAATGCAGAGTACACATAACAGATTGCGCACCTAATTAACACACATATTGCGAGACAGCTTCTCTCGTCTGTAGCAGTGATGTGTGATATAAAATAGTTGCAAAAAAAAAAACAATACATTTGTGAAAGAGATGAGAATGCAAGCGCGATAACAAACGCGAGCTCTGGTGGCTGAAAATAGAAATGAGGAGAGACAAAAAAGAAAGACGTACCATTCGTGCATTCGAAACCTCGTGTGCATAATCAACAAATTGCGAACGGGCGACGCGACGGAGTGTGAGATTATTTGCATAATCGAACCCGGGAGACTACGAGTTTTTTTTTTTTTTTGCATCGTTTGGTCTAGGTCGGTCATTGGCGGTTGGTGTAGCATCGAAATTTGGAATTCAACATGCATTCGGTGCATACAAGAGCGAAAAAGCCACCATGAATGGAACCGGCGTGTGATGAGTGTGCCAAATGCGTTGCACACATTTATCAGTTTAGGTCGCTCGAATCAAATCCCTAAATTATCTGTTCGCGATGGAGCCGAAGTATGCCAACATTCTTCAAGGACGGTGATGCTCTCATAAGTGTGTCATTAGGTTATCTAGTTCCAGATGGTAGGGTGTTTTTTTAATTGAATCGGCCATCTTCAAAAGTAACCGTGCCAACCTGCTTTTCCATTGGTAGGGCTGCTTCCAGTTGTTGTACGTAGTCCATGTTTGCCCCTTGATCGTAGTTTTTCACATTTTCGCAATTACACAATGAATGCTGCCAAAATTATATTCACCACAAGAAACGATGGTTTCACAATTCTAGACAAAATCGTCGGAAGGTCGAAAGTAACAATTGTAAAAGATGAATTAAAACGTAAATTTCCTGGAAATGCCAGGTTGCTAACATCTATGTCTACTACCGACGGGAGGGTAATAACTCCATCTATCAGTTTCGGGTGCTATTTTGTTTGTGAAAAATACGCTAGATGTCATTGTTTACAAATGTTACTTTCGACCTTTTGATTATTTTGTCTAGAATTAGTAAACATTATTTGACTGTTGAAGATACACAGAAAAAAAAAATTCAATTTGCATTGTGATGTAAATATTGATGCCTGTAAAATTGTATTTCATCTAACACGAAGCCGAAACTTGAATAAAATATCGCGTTAACGGGTGGTAACTAAAATTTTTAAAAGCTCAAGTTGTCAAAAAAGACAAGCGTACTTGTAGAAGATTTGATTTATTGAAATTAAAGATAAATTGTCCATTGTCGAGAAAAAAAATAGTGAATATTTTATTTATTTATTCATTTATGTTCGGATTAATGTAGGAAACAGTCTTTGGAATCACTGTCTACTTAAGCAGCTGATCAAAGCTATAAAAAATATATATTTTTATCTTTGTCCCAATAGTTTGTGTCTTAAATGGCTTCAATTTTAGTTTCCAAACTTTTTGCTCTTGCAGATGGGTCCCTACAAAGGCAAACAGTTGGTTTCCTATTTTGCAAATGAGATTGAATTTTTACTTAACTGTTTCGATAAATTGAACATAATTTTAGGACTTAAGCTAGTTGAATAAGAAAAATATAGGACTTACTGTAATTAAATTATGTATATCCACTTCGTTCATCTATTTATATGCCTGATTGAAAGGATCTGATCTTTTATTTTAGATTTTAGTTAGTTTAAGTAGAAATCATACAACAAATGCATTTACACTTACTTTCGTAGCAAATTATATGTTTGATGTTTTATGAAATGTGGATGGTAATTAAATAAGAACTTTTTCAATATTCCATCCATGGAACATTTGCACGTTTTAGACTCATTAATTTTCCTATGTAAGTGTTTTGATTCATTGATCTCAGTTGTCAGTATTGCTGTCATTCTCCTTCGAACCCACGGACCCCATTCTCTGACAGGATTCTGACGGTGAGAGCATGGGTGTTTATCGGAACACAACCCGGCCCGTGATCCTGGTCCTAAGGTCAAGTCTGGAACAGTGTCACCATCACTGATCTCGATCAGAGCAAGTTTGGCAACGGTCCGTTTCAGTACTCCACTATTGGATCTAATTAACGCATGTCGGACTCTCCCATCTTTGGAAGCGATAGGTTGCTCAACAACGCCCCTCACCAGCACTTCCGTTTTTACCGTCTACAATATACACCAGATCATGCTTCAAATTCCTGATCTCCCAGGACAATTACTTCGTTGACTAATTGTTGGTATATACTCTTTTATCCACCGGTTCCACATATCATCAGCAACTACTGCGATGTTCATACGAATCTCGTAGAGCCTCCGCTGGGTGTACTGGAGGTATCACCAGTAACGGTTCATTTAGTGAACTGCCGCGGAGAAAATGTGTTGGGCTGAGGGTTTCTGTCTTGTCTGTTTCTTGGACCACGTATGTAAGTGGCCGAGAATTGATGATGTCTTCAGCCTCAGCAATCGATGTTACCAGAATCTCATCAGTAAACCGTCTGCACTAAAGGGCGATACGGTCAAAATTTAGTCAATATCAACTTGACGTATTTCTTTCAATTTTGCATTTAAAAAACCTGAACACCCCTCATTTTGAAGGTGTGTGTGTGTGTAGAATGTTGCTCCTATTTTGATTTTGGAATTCACTCTTCAGTCACCGTCCAAGCAAGAAGAGCAGCGTATAAAAATTTTGCTCGCGCATCGCGAAAATCCGAGCTACTCGCACGCAAAGTTGGCAAAATCGCTAAAAGTTGCCAAATCAACCGTTACAAATGTAATTAAAGTGTTTGGGGAACGTTTGTCGACAGCCAGGAAGTCTGTATCGGGGGGAAATCGAAAACCGGAAGCCGCTGAGACGACAAAGAGAGTTGCCGGTAGTTTCAAGCGAAACCCTAACCTATCTCTCCGAGATGCCGCAAATAAGCTGGGTGTATCGTCTACAACCGTGCATCGAGCCAAAAACGAGCCGGACTATCGACTTACAAGAAGGTAGTGACTCCAAATCGCGATGATAAACAAAATACGACGGCCAAAGCGCGATCCCGGAGGCTGTACACGACGATGCTGGACGAAGTTTGACTGCGTGGTAATGGACGACGAAACCTACGTCAAAGCCGACTACAAGCAGCTTCCGGGACAGGAGTTTTATACGGCAAAAGGAAGGGGAAAGGTAGCAGATATTTTCAAGCACACGAAACTGTCAAAGTTGGCAAAGAAATATCTGGTTTGGCAAGCCATCTGTACCTGTGGCTTGAAAAGCAGCATTTTCATAGCTTCCGGGACTGTCAACCAAGAAATTTACGTGAAAGAGTGTTTGAATAAACGTCTGCTGCCTTTCCTGAAGAAACACGGTTGTTCCGTACTGTTTTGGCCGGATTTGGCATCTTGCCATTACGGTAAAAAGGCCATGGAGTGGTACGCCGCCAACAACGCAGGTGGTTCCCAAGGACAAGAACCCTCCCAACACGCCAGAGCTCCGCCCAATTGAGAAATACTGGGCTATTGTCAAGCGGAACCTAAAGAAGACCAAAAAACTGCTAAGGACGAGCAGCAGTTCAAGGCAAACTGGCTTTCTGCGGCGAAGAAGGTGGACAAGGTGGCTGTACAAAATCTGATGGCAGGGGTCAAGCGTAAGGCCCGGCAATTCGGATTTGGAAAAGCGGAAGCCTAACTGAATATTTTTCCTGAATTTTATACTAATTGAACTTGAAAAAGAAATTTAATTTGATTTTTTAAATAAACGATTTCACCGATTTACACGCGTTTTCCCTTGACCAAATTTTGACCGTATCAATTTTTAGAGCAGATCGGTGTAGAATCGGTCGTTTCAAATAGTAGCGTTAGATGAACTTACGCCGTCAATATAGGCAAGATGATGAAGTGCTCGAATCAAGTATGGAGATATAGACTAATGATTAATGACGGGAAAATCCTAATGATGAAGTTGAACTTCAAGGGAGTACCGGAAACCATTATATACCTGTGTATAATATAGATACTATATACATAGAGGTATAACGAAGGGAGAAGTAAAGAAAAGGAGAAGTTTCTTGGTTGATCTGGAAGACCAACTCGATCTTTCCCTTTTGGACCGCCGAGCTAGAAAGTTAAAAGTTAAAAAAAATATAAAGTGCAGTGAGAAAAAAAGTTGCGAATAATTAAGTGCGTGTATAGTAAAAAAAAACGAAAGAGTAAAAATAATCTAATGTTTTAAAATTGGGGTTTTTCAGAAATTTTTCAAGTCATTAATAGCAAAATTAAATCGTGAGTCGAAAATTAAAATAGTTGATTTAAAAAGTAAGTTTTTTATTCAAATTAAAATAGCGGTGGTTTAAGTACAAGTGTAACGTAATTGTATATACAAATTTATAGAGATCAGCAAGGGACAAAGTGAGTCGACAGAAGAGGAAAAATATTCGGACACAAAATTCGAGATAGTAGCAGGTAATTTGGAGGGAAGATAAATAGTATGTGTGTTGGTTCTAATGGAGTATTGTTTCATGCAGCCACACTGGATGGCGAAGCCATCTTGGGTTTCGACGCTACGAAATTGTAGGCAAGTGCGATTGCGGATCCGATCGAATTTCATCGGTTTCCGTCGGTGACAGACCGAAGCGACCGTTTTGGTGGTACCCGGCGTGTTACCCTGGGTGTACCTATCGCCTCGTGGTTGCGTACTACTATAGGTACATTCGGAGAGCGTTGGTCATCGATTAAGGTGCTCGGCCCACGTGCGTCACACGCTATACGTGATTGCGAATTACGTGGATTGGTCCTCAAGGGGAAAGACCACCAACGCCAGCGTAAACCGCCTGACTTACGTCCCGAAATCGGAGGCCCTCCGTACGGTACCAACCCAGTCGCTCAGCTCGTGAAAACAATCACGCTGATTTTCCATCCGCCGTGCACGCTTGCTCCAATCGGTTTCCTCATCCACGTGGCCGAACCTCTGCACCACTTCGTGAACCGCCAGAGTCCGTCTCACGTTCACGATCGGTTTCTAGTCGATAACCGAGCCCAATCATCATCGACCGTCAACACATCGATATTACCACCCCAGGGGGGGCTGGGGACAGGTATCGAATCGTCAAACAGCTGCAACCGTAAGGTCGCGAACCTCTGAACACCAACACACGGGATACGAGTAGGGAAAAAACAGTTGTATGTAGTAGGGGAAGAAAGTAGGGTTAGGGACTTAAGGGGACTCACGTAGAACGAACACAACAGGGAGTGACGTCACAAGCAGGGACTGAGTGATCATCGGCAAGTTCGGTACCGTTGGATAGCTCCGGGAGAACAGCCGATGGTTGATCAGAGCAAAGCTAACTCTCCTAGGAGACAGAGCAGGGTATTGTATAACCTTGTTTGAAATAACTACAAAATTAAACAAAACAATCAAAACTAATGATCGCCAATTTGGAATCCACTAAGTTTGTTTTTCCCCTTCCGCGGAGATTTTAAATGTGTTTTGGTTTCGTCTTAAATAAAGTATTTTTTTTTTCTCTATGCAAATCAGATAACTTTAACTTATTTGGCTAAAGAGTGATTCAGAAAATTTGTGAAGCAATTTTTGGGGAAAGAATTTGTTTTTTCTTGGGGATTTGGTTTGGTGGTTGGAAGAAGTGGAGGTGGATTCTGTTAGCGGGCATATACGTTGCTAGCTGGGCATTTTTGATCCGGAGCTCTTGGCAGACGACCTTGTCGTCTGGCGCGTAAGCTGAGAACTTGAAAACCCCCCAGCAAGATCCTCCTTACAAAATACTCAGCAATAATACGGCAAATCGTTGACGCTGATATACCCACTAATTTAGCTGTCTCAGATATCGAAGCTGCAGCTTCTCGACCACCGATAATTCGTCCACGATGAATTTTCGAAAGATTTGTAAACATCGTGCGTGTTCACTACTCCGTATACACTTTTTTATGACGCAGTAGAGAATTTTGCGAAATGACAGGTTTCAAAGACCGGACACATTTTGATGATAGGAGCCGTACATTGATGTTATGGTAAGGCATTTTTATGTAATTATCGACCACTCTCACCCCTTGTAAAATTTGTTACATACAAATTCGTAAAATACTGTATGGGTTGTAAGAAAATGATAGCCATCCACCCCCCATAAATGATCTCCCTTACGTAATTAGTGTACGGCCCCATAGTGATATTGCCTCTCGCAGCTGTTTGTGTATCTAAATACTGTCAAAATTCATTCATAAGTCGAAAAATAAGCTGATCTGAACGTCTCAAAAAGGGCAATATAATAATGTATTTTTTAATGCCTGATTTTTGAGGTACCAACGGTATATTTTAGTCAAAAATATGCTAAGAGCATTACAGAAGGAATAATGAAGAACCGCACATGACGAGACATGTCAAAATGAAACGTTGATACCACGAAAATCTTAAATGTCCTGTATTGAAGAATGTGCGGCGCTAGGGGATCTCCCCCTACTGTGTCAGATCATTAAATACTTTGTAATGAAAAACCAACAAGAAAGACGTGGCGCACTGCATGTTATGGCGCAAACATGTAATTGTCCCCTGCTATAAATGTTACGGTACTACCAGAAGTGGCCAACGTGTCCAATTCTTTTCAATGTGGCCTTTCTAATATACCAACAGCTTATTTATGTAAAACCATGAAGATACCAATGTGGCCAATGGTCTTTTCTAGTATACCAAATCCTTACTTGTCATAAATAATGAAAATAGAGCTGTCGCACAGCATGTTTTGGCGTAAAGATATAATTGGCCCCTGCTACAAATCCCCCCAGGAACATTCCGGTGGCCTCGAGAGTGGCTAATCCAAATGTCCACTTTAAGCTTAAGAAGAAATATTTTTGTAATGAAAAAAGAAGAAAAAAGAGGTGTCGTTCGGCATGTTTTGGATGAAAGAAAGATCTGGCCGCATCCAGAAACATTCAGAGGAACCTGTCCCAGAAAAATGGCCATATCTCGGCCATTTTAAGGCCGATTTTTTAGTTCAACGTATAATTCGCTTGGTAAATTTTACCACTTTTTGCGCATTTACTAGAGACAAATATTTTTAAACGGCATCCTGTACAAAATTTTACCAGAAAATCGACATGTGAAACGTCCCCTCCGGAAACCTGGAATATTTCCGGTATATGGGAACCATGTCTATCCCAAGGGGCAAGTCATTCGGCCACCATGTGTTACACTCGCAAAAACACAATCTGCCACACTTCAAACACATTCGCCTCTATACGTAAACGATAAATTCATTACTGGCAACACTTACACGAATCGAATGTTTGTTTTCTCAATGGTTTGTTCCCTCTCGCTTCTACTGATGCGATTTAGATGATACATAAGTGTGCGTGTATTAAAGTTAAAAAGGTCTATGGTTGCCAATAAGCATAAATTTTCGATTATAGAATTGACAGATGTGTTGAAACACAAAAACACCTTCCGACACACTGAAACACAAACACTACGTGGCAGAGTTACTTATACCCTGGTCTATCCCCCGTAGGTATACTTAGTTTAATCCGCTTGGTTGTGTTGAGGCATGCCGGCAAAGTCTATATGGATCTATATGGACCCTGTATATGAGAATAACAGCCATGTTTAAACGCATACTAATACGATCCATATCAAGTAAAATCAGGTCTGGCATACTGAAGTTGTCTCCTTTACACTTATGCAAAAGTGCAAAGTTTGTGTACCAATATATTCTGGGAAAAACTCTACACTCCTAGGCAAAAATAATTATTTTTTTATTCCTTTATTATTGAGATTTTCAGCCCTGGGCTGATTCATCTCCTATAGTAGTCACTCAAATACGCTTTGGATGTTAACCACTACGCAGGGGTCGCCCCCTCCTGTTATTGTGTGCGTAATACACTATTGAGCATTCCGTACTCTTTAGCTCCACTGCTATAACGTTTGCATTTAATAAAATGGACTTTTTTTTTCGGATGGTGATAAAAAAAAGAGCTAAGACAAATTATTTAAGCTAACTTGCAAATAAATTCTACGCCCTTGCGAGCGGCTTTCCGGCAGTTAACCGGAACATTCACCAAGGCGGACGGTGTGTTTTTGAGTTATTTATTCGTTTTATTTACCAATTCCTCCTCATTTTTCGTAACAAAATTGTTGGAGTCGATCTTACGCTTCAGGTTGGCCAAGAAATTTTTGAAGGAGTGCAGCTGGGGGACGTTGGCAGAACACCGCGTCTTCGCCCTTATGGTATTTCTTGATGAAGGACGCAACTTCCGGCAGGTATTTCATACTACAAATTTCCCCGTTCACGGTCAGTCCGGAGCAAAAGAAGCTTTGACATCCCCTTCTCGCTGACTGTCAGCCACAGCAGCACCTTCTTGGGGAACTTGGTGTGTGAAATGAACTTCACCTCGGAGCTCACTTCCTTCGTAGGGGAAGAAAAATGCGAATTGCCCTGCCAGTCGTTGCCATCTAGGGTGAGATAGGTCTCGTCGTCCATCATCACCGCCACGTCGCGATTCGCTGGGAAAATCGAGTTGACCCACTTCACCCGAGTTTCTTTCGATGCTCTGATTGTTGTCTAATAGTGCCAAGATGTTGTAGATGCCGGAACGGGCGTATCCGGCGTCTACAAAGTGCCGCACGATGTCCGTTTTCGACGCGGCGGGGTGCCGTTCTTTGAACAAGCACACTTCTGAACGGAGTTACTTCACTGTTTTCTCCATCACGGTTAGAGTTCGACTGATAGAGCTGTCAAATTTTGTCTGCTGACTCATTGGTTACTATGATTCATGCTGCATGGGTAGTTTCGTCAGTGCGAGTGAAGGTAAACCCTTGAAAAATCGGTAATTTTTGTCCATTTTTTTAAAAATGCAAACGTTATAATTGTTTTGTCTTTTTGACTTTTACTGTGAGCCGTGTTTTGATGTTGTATCACTCACTCTCACAGGCTGCATGAGAACATGGCTCACACTAAAAGTCAAAAAGACAAAACAGTTATAGCGACGTGCACAGGCTCATTTGACAGATTAATTAGAACCTGATACAAAATGGATTCAGTGGTGTTCAGCTGAATCGATAAAATGATCTACGCGGCACCTTTATAACATTCAGAAAAACGCGTCGAACTGAGTCGGTCCGGGCCCCGAAACGAGATTAGGATTTTCAAGCAATAGCAAAGCTGCTCTTAATGTATCCTCGTATATATCACAGTTTTGTTGTTTGCTGGCACGATAAAAACGATGGAACCTCTGAACGGTGCTTCTGTTCGAATAATATTTAATGGCAATTGCGCCATCCGAGAGTCCCGTAAACATTCGAGGACTCTGCACACGGTACACTGAAAGTTAATTTTAGTTTATATTACAAAATCGAAAGTAATACTCACTAATCCATTCGTTATTTTCAGCAACGAAACTGATTTGTTCTTTTTATGAAGATACATTCGTAATTAATTGCACGCGCAACTGTCAAAAGCACGAAGCTTTTGTTGACACAGAAAGAACATTCGTACATTGTACGGAAGCAATGCAAAGAACTACGAATATTTTGTCACAAATTAAAAAGATACGTCTCTCTGGTGGTTGCATGAAGGACTGACAGATCTAATAATGGACAAAAAAAAAGCGCAACCACGTGGAATTGTCCAGCGTTTTTTTATATTGTTTCAGACATGGGGTTCGAACCTGAATATTCGGAAAGTGCTAATTCTAAATCCGTGGTTGATCTCTCTAGGCCACGCTGACTCGTGAGAAAAATCTTGATTAATGAGCATGAAGTTATAGCTCACGACAGCGCTTTGATTTTTATTTTGGGATGGATAATTTTTTTCCGCCCATACCAGCAGCAACACCATCATACATGAGTACCGTATAAAAGAGAAACAGCGATTGGCTGGTCATCACGAAGTTCATTTCGTGCATTTTACAAAAAGGTGTAATGATAGCATTTCACCAGATAAAAAGCATTATGAATGTTTCATACAATATACGAGACATTTGTTCTATGTACAAAATCCATGTTTACGAAACGCGTGAAAGCTACTTTACGAAAATAAATTTTCAGTGTAGACTTAGCCAAATTAAACGATTTCACCTGTTTTGAACCTAATCCTAATGAGTCGTAACAAAACTTTTACTACTGAACGAGGAGAGTTTCTCAAACAATCTGCTGTCAAAACATTCAAGAACCGACTACTACACAGGACAAAATCCTGTAGTAAACACTACCATTTCACCCGACTATGCCTATCTTTAAAACAACCATGAAATTTCGGTCAAATTTACTACGTTTATAGTAAAACCTTCAACGTTTGTGGTATATTTGACAGACCTCATATTAATATCAACCGCACCATGGTTGATCTAATCGCAGGCATGGTAAAATCAACCGCATATATAGTCAGCTGAAAATTGTTGGTGATTGCGCTTAATTTAAGTGATGCGAGGTTTATGGAAGTAAACCTTTTCTCTATTTGGATTTTTGTTTCAGTATTTCTGACAAACTATTTCACGTCTCAAATCTTAGATTCTTGCTGCACTGAAACATGCAAGTCATTGGAGAAAAGTATGTGAAATTATTGCTGTTTCTGAGATTTATGCTTGGATTTATGCCTTTTGAAAATTCGCAGTGGCGATGAACAGCGGTCATTATGGCGGCCATTATGGCGGTCATTTTGGTATTCCAGAGCCACCCCTTCATCTTAATGCAAGATGGTAATCATCTGATCTAAAGATTAAACGATATTTAACTGTTCAACAAATTATTGCTAAACTCATCGATTCCAAATTAAAATGTAATTAAACCATTATCAACTTAGTTCCAGCTAGAAGTCCCTGTAGAAACCACAGTGTGAAACTCAAGAACACTGTCAACTGTCAACCACACTTGCGGTGAGTTCAGTCCTCCCCATACCAGGGTGTGCAGCTAACTCCTCGAATGATTCGTTATCTACCGATAGATATTGGCAGATTGCTGTTGCTCCCGAAGGTAAGGAGCTCACGCGCGCGCATCCAACCGAACCCACCCGCACCGGTACTGGCTTACTTAGTCAAGTACACTTCTGTGTGGGTCACTCAATCTCCCTGTCAACCGTGTCTCGACTGTCTTTGTGGTCGTCGTCGTCGACGTCGCCGTCGCCATCGGTTTATCTCCGATATCCGATTGATACTGTTGGGCTCGGGCTCGTACTCAGTTTGTTGTTTGGTCCATTATCATCAGTTGTGATTTGAAATCGCAGAACGTCGCATACCCATCGATGAGCGCTCGCGTTCGTTCGTGTGTGCTCGGTTAGCCCTAAGAAGTGTTCCTACGACGACATCGCAGTTAGTTGAAGAAGTTTTTGGAAACTATCGTCAAAAAATAAACATAAAAAAAAATAGAACGGTTGAGTGACACTTCCGCTAGAGGCAGTTGCGATTAGTGAGCTAGTTTGTCGTTAGAAAGGTCAGTTGAGCAAGACTGATTAGTGACGCGATTTCGACTGTTGTTGGAGTGGTGCTTCGGGATCGTCGGTTGAGATTGATGGGGTTCAATCTAATTGGATTGGCTTTGTGGAATGTGTTCGATAGTGATGGATGAGTTCTAATGGTCGAGATAGTTACTAGAAACACTGAAACAAATGGCAATTTTGTTATAAAAAGCTACCCTTTCCACTTGCAAAACAATTCACTAAATGATTCACGCAAACGCAAATATTTGCCAATATATTAAAGCTGCTAATTCCCTAAGAAGGCGCGAATCCATATCAGTTTGTTTCATAAGTGGTTATCAATTACTGCCATAAAGATGGGTTACTTCTTAGCGCTTGTCGCAGTGTCCGCTAGTATGATACTAGCCATACAAAGACGGAATGGATCAACCATTGCACGGGAGTGAATTTTGTCAGAAAAATAATTGGGATTCTCTTGTCAAATATAACATAATACTATTCACATTTCATTGAAGGCATCATCCTAAAATAAGATTTTGGCATAATTTGTATACTTATTAGACCTAGTGTTTTTTTTATTTACGTTACATTGATTAGTTTTTTTTAATTAGACAAGTAGAAATACTTTTGGGTGATTAAGTACTACAGCCATGGGTCTCAGATAACCGAAGTCATTAATTTTCGCGCAATACTGATAACCAAATAAGAGATTCGGTGCACAATCAAGGCGCGAGAATAATTGAGTTAGACTTTTGCTAGGGTAAAGGGATGTAATGTTAGCCTATCAACTTCATTCGGTCTATGTACTAAATATTTAATTTAGCGATAATCAAAAAAATCATGTTGTTATTAGCATGACCGATGTGATTCGAAGTAATTCAGACAATATTAATCAGCTTATAGTTGTTCACTTCCGAGTAAATTTCGATTTCCTGAGCTTTTGGGGCATCATGATATCACTGGTTAAGCTGAATAGATGATCTCCACGATCTTTAAGGGATCTAAATTTGGCTTAATTGCATCGATAACCCGAGTAACGCTACAAACTAACTGTTCACATAGATAAAATAACAAATATTTTACAAGAATATCGTAGACCCAATGTTGGGGACAAATTTTTTTGTATGGACCCAGGTAACCAATAAGCAGTTCCAAAGCGTGTTAACGGCAGCCTATCAAGCATTTAAGTCACCTTAAATGCAACATAAATGCCGCATTTGGCTCAATATACGGCTGCTTTACTGCAACGCTATGATAATGCTTCATTAATGCTATTTTGCATTCGAAATGCTTGTTACAGGCTACAAGCATTTCAATAGCATTTGGAATGCAACTTTACTACAGATAGCTGAAGATGCTGATATAAAGCTAATATAATGCTTGTAGCATCTGAAATGCGGATTTAGGATTGATTTACTGCATATGCTAATACTT
>JASCZW010009008.1:0-45747 GCA_034211315.2 Aedes japonicus
ACGTTATAAAACAATATAATTATTGGATATCAGAATAAAATCATTTTATATCATAAACGTTACATGGCTACTTTGCTCCTCCAAACATTAGCTGTATTAGGATATTGTCCATCTGGAATTTCCACCCTACCCTTCCAATTCCCTTCAACCGGGTGCCCTGATGGTCCCTCCCATAATTCTAGGGAGCGACTGAATATTGAATACGGGTCAAGAAGTGTCAACTCACACTATCATTGGTGTACAGAAAAAAAAATTAATTTTAACAAGCTTATAAAATATCCCCTCGTTTAAATCCATGCTAAAGAAGGCGTAAACAACGAAATTAATCTTTCATACAACAGGCTGGATTCAAGCGTTATCTGGATTAAATTTACATGAAATATTCCATTATTTTCTGGCAATTCTAGCATTCCCTTTATGTGCATTAGATAACGCAGAAAATTCAATGTTTCTTTTTATCTCTGTGGATTAATTCGAGTTTTGGAAAGTAAAATGTCAGTTCGCGTCCAATTGGTTTCTTATTGGAGTGTGGCGATGAGAAGTACTGGTTACTAGTGTTAAGAGAGGTGGAATTTTGCACTGCTGCACCCATCGATGAGGCAAGAGAATTCCGACAATTAGGTTGTAATGAATGAATGGCAAATTTCTGTGCAATGGAGTGGGATGATATCGTTGTTTGGAAAAACCCGAATTTATTCATCTATAGTGAGATGCGACCATTCTTTCTGAATTAATTCTATGATATGATTCACGGTCGCTGACATTATCACGGAGGGATCCGACAACTTGTTCATATATGAGCAATGTGGTCATAGGGACTTGATAGTTCCACGGTAATTGCGAATATCGGATTTTTTTCCTGACTTATAAATAGGTATTAGGTATGGGTTTATCGCAAAATTTGGGAACTGACCTGAACCAAGCGACAAATTGAACAGCCAAAATAAAGGCAAAGTTAGTTCCAATACAAGATTTTACATAAATGCTGGAGGGATTCCATCAGGTCTCGCACCTTTCGCAGCATCAAGATTTTTCAAACCAGCAGGAATGTCTTGAACATGTACCTGACTAACTCTTATATTATTTGAAGATGCAGGAAAGAATAAAAAATAATCGTGTAAGTTTCTTGGAAAAACTTTGCGTTTATGTCATCAAGATGAATTTTTGAAGGGAAGTTGTTTGATTTTAACTTTGTTCTGACATACTTGAAAAACTGTTTTGGACATGATTTGCTCTCTGTTCTGAAACTATACTTACTCTGCCAGTTCGAAATTGATTGCTGAGCTAAGCTGATCACAGATATTCAGATACTTTTGCAAATTGACACTAGAGTTGTATTTGTAAATTTTATGAGCCTTTTGCTTCTGATTTTTTAAATTAATTAAATTCCTGTTCAACCATATTGGATATTTTGTGTTATATCTGCGTCTTTTTCTTTTAAGAGGTACATTTTCAATAATTATTTCAAATTAAAACCTGTAGAAGACATCAACAGCGCTTCCAATATTTACTTCATTTCGTACGATTCATTGCCAGCTGATTGAATTCAGCTTAATTTTTATGTTCTCGAAATCAGCTTTGTTGTATTCAAAGATATTCTAATATTCACAGCCGTTGCACCGTGGATTGTAATGAACCATAAGGACCATTTTTTAATACCCATCCAACCATTTTTCCATAAGGATGGCAACAAACATTCATTAGCACAAAAATTCTCATGAATGCTTGTCAACAAAAAATCTAAACAACAATTTTGCTGATTTTTTACATGATAAATTTGAAAACAAGCACAGGAGGATAGAAACTGAAGAAGAACCATTCGGAAATAGTAGCCCTACCCGCAACAGTAGCCAAAGAAGCGTAACGGAATCAGCGGAAGAAGAAAACCGAAGCGGGTGGAGGAAAAAATGAAAAGCAGAGGAAATTGAAGGAGGCACAACGGAGGAAGCAAAGCCGTGGAAAGAGGCAAAATGAAAAAGTGAAATAGAAGAAAATAACGTGAATGAAAAGCGAAGTGAACAAAGTGGACGAATAGAAATAAGAGAATCGGAAGAGCGGAAGCACAAGAAGTTGAAGACGAAGAGAAACAGAAGGAAAAGAATGAAAGAAGATTAGCAGAAGAATAAAAGTGGAAGGAGAAAAGTCAAAAGAGAAGAAAAGTACAAAAGTAACAATCGCAGGAAGCAAGTAAAAAATAAGCAAACCAACGGGGCAATAGGAGGAGAATTGCCGAAGAAGAGAAGCGTAACGGAATCAGCGGAAGAAGAAAACTGAAGCGGATGTAGGAAACAATGAAAGAATCAAAATAAAGTAGTGAAATAGAAGAAGACACCGTGTGAATGAGAGAAACGTTACACAGTCGAAGAAGAAGAAAAGTGAAGCGGACAAAGTGCACGAATAGAAATCGAAGAAGACAAACACGGAAGATCAGATGCTCAAGGAGTTGAAAACGTAGAGAAACGTCAGGAAAAAAATGAAGAAGATTATCAGAAGAAGAAAAGTGGAAATCAAAAGAGAAGGATACAAACACTGATACGACAAGTAGAATAATCGCAAAACGCAGGAGAAGTAGAAGGAGAAGTAGAGAAGTTGAAGAGTAAGAGGTGATAAGGACGAAATGAAGTGGAGTGGGAAAAGAATTACTGAAAATATTGTACATGAAATAAGAATCTCGTAGGACAGGTATGCACGCTTCTGGTTTAAAGCTTCTTTAATAAAAAAAAAATAATTTGGTTAACTCCAAGGCTGGGTACTGTAATGTAACATTTTCTCCAACGGCTGGAAGCAGAATACCTTCAATTTCAACGTCAGAAATGGAGTCAGCATTGTGTTGATTGAAATAGCCATATACATGAACTTTGATTTCAGGGTAAAGATCTGAGAGGATTTCTTCAGCATTTTGAAAAAATGCTTCGTATGCATTCTTGTTAAAGGGTGTCCACGATAAAATTGCCACACTATGAAATTGCTCTAACTTTTTAACCGTTGGGTAGAATTTAATGAAAATTTGGGTGGATTTAGTTGCATAGTGCATTATTTACATCCTGCAAGTTTTAAAGTCCTGTGATCAAAACTCGCGGAAATGGAGTCGAAAGAACAGCTCGTGCGTGATAAAATCTTGCGCATTCATCACGAGAACAAGGATCTCTCGCATCGTTCCATCGCTAAAACGTTGGGAATCGCGAATTCCACGGTGTCGCGAGTGATTAAGCGGTTCGAGGAACGGTTGACCACCGATCGGAAGCCCAGAAGTGAAGGAAAAAGTATTCCGTACAACACCAAAAATCACAACCGCGTAGTTGGGGCCTTCAACCGAAAATCCGAACGCCTCCGTTCGGGATGTGGCTAAGAAGCTGCACCTAAACCGAAGTTTTGTCCAGAAGGCCAAAACTAAGGCTGGGCTTCGAACGTTCAAGGTACAAAAGGCCCCTAATCGCGACGAGAAGCAGAACAAGTCCGCCAAAACCCGTGCCAGGAAGTTGTACCTCAACATGCTGACGAAAGTTGAATGCTGCATCATGGACGACGAAACATATGTGAAGGCCGACTTCAAACAGATCCCCGGCAACCTGTTTTTCACGGCCAAGGATAAGTTCAGCGTTCCGGAGCATGTCCGCACTCAGAAGATGTCCAAATTTGCGAAGAAATTCCTGGTTTGGCAAGCCATCTGCACGTGCGGGAAGCGGAGTGCACCTTTCGTGACCCAGGACACGATTAACGGACAGGTGTACATAAAAGAGTGCCTTCAGAAGCGGCTGCTTCCTCTCCTGAAGGCCCACAACGTCCCAACAATCTTCTGGCCGGATTTGGCCTCATGACACTACTCCAAGGACGTGCTGAAGTGGTATGCGGACAATAAGGTCAATTTCGTGCCGAAAATGTTCAACCCTCCCAACACTCCGGAGCTCCGCCCCATCGAGAAGTACTGGGCGATTATGAAGCAGCACCTTCTTAAACGACCTAAGGTAGTGAAGACAGTCGAGGAACTGAAGAAAGTATGGGTTTACATGCAAAAACGGTTGATTCACAGGTTGTGCAGAATCTTATGGCCGGGGTTAAGGCCAAGGTGCGGGCATTTGCGTATGGACTGTAAATAAAATACGAGTAAAATGGTAAAATGAAGTTTAATAGTTATTTCTCAATCACTGAAAATTTGATGGCAATCGGATGAAAACTCGAATTTTGCGAATCAATTTTGTGTGTGGCAATTTCATCGTGGACACCCTTTAGTAGGATTAGGTGGAAAGTACACAGATACGAATACATGCATTTCACCAGCTATTTGCGCATTATCCCAAATATATTCAAACTCCTTTAATTTGGTAGAGGGAATTAGTTCAGAATTTAAGTTAGATGAAATCCCAATGAGGACACTACCTTCAGACCTCCTTTGTGCCATTTGATAGTTCTGGTCGTCACTGAATACACAAAAAACCTTTCCAAACATTTCTTCACCTTTAACTCAACACAACTCATTAAATGTTTATAAATTGTTTTCATCTTGGATGAGCTTTTCATATGATTAAAGTTCTCACACCAGCACTTGACAGTACTATTAGAACTACTTAATTCTTAACATTCTAACCGAAAACCCGTACTTTGGCAAGAACACGGTGAAGAATGGTTTGAAAATGATGTCCTTAGCACAGGCCGAAAGGTCCAATTTGAGGATGATGTTGGGCATTCTTGACATAAATACTGTTTAGCTGGGTTTATCCACGTTGAAACCGAATACCCAGATGCGCAGGAGCTCCTGAGAATCTTTCTTTAGCTGCTGCTAGGAGGTCCTCGTGCAACGGAAAAAAGCTTCCACTTAAGTGGTCATTAACATAGAGACGGCAGCAGTTTCACCCCGTCAATAATTACATCCGATGGAAAATCACCAGACGCAGAAGCGATTGCCAATACCATCCACAAGGATTAAGTGATCCGTACTCTGACTAGAAAACTTCAGGACGGCCTCAATGGTCTGTCCGAATATTTCAAGAGCTGGAAGATTTGTATCAATGCAGCTAAGCCCCAAACGATTCTGTTCCCGCACTCCAAGTCTCCTCGAATAATTCCGCCAGGAGATGTCAAAGTCCACCTCTGTAACACTCCGATCGATTGGTCCGAGGAAGTAGTCTCCCTTGGTTTCACCCTCGATAGCAAGTTGTTGTTCTGATCTCATGTTCACAAAACTTCAACTAAATGTAGTTGTTTGTAGAAGATCTCTGTATTCGCTGATCAACAGAATGTCCACTCTATCGACCAAGAACAAATTGGCAGTTCATAAACAAATCATTCTACCCGTGATCGAGTTTGCCAATCTGGAAGAGTTCAGAACAAAATCCTTCGAATGATTCTGAGCTGTCCTCCAAGAACTAGTAGTTCTGAGATCCATCGCTTGGCTGGTCTCCACACCCTCGGTGATAAGAAAGTTATAATCCTGGAAAGGTTCAGATAATTCTGCCTGAGGTCGACCCATCCGATCATCAGATCATGTAGTTAGGAAGGTTATCAAATTCTTCATGTTCAGTACACTCCAAATTTTGAAAAACCATTCCATGTAAAACACAAAACATATCAACCAAAACTAAAAACCTCAATACTGAAGATGAAGAGCACCTCTGGTTAACCACTCGAGATGTCAAAACAAAGTGTATTAAAACAAGCGAACCAATGATAAATTTGAGTAGGTAGTAGTCGTTAAGTGATGCTTGTGACGGATTTCGGAAACAGCGGACTAGTCGTAGGTGATAGCAGCCGAACCAGCAGCAGCAGTTTTGGCAGCAGGAAGTTGCCCGTGTCAGTTTCGCGTCACCGTGACTGAGGCTGAGAACTTCGGTTCGGCTACGACAATTTTGACTAGAGCTTGATCTCAAATTGTATGCAACTGTAATTGTGAAGACCTGAAAATCCTTGTACGGGGATCTAAGATAACGATTGATAAATTACCCAGGTAGCCAATTAGCATTAGCATATGCAGTAAATCAACCCTAGATCTGCATTTCAGATGCTTCAAGCATTATATTAGTATTATATCAGCATGTTCGATGCTATCTGTTGTAAAGTTGAATTTAAAATGCTATTTAAATGCTTGTAACCTGTAAAAAGCATTACGAATGTAAAATAGCATTAATGAAGCATTAACATAGCACTGCAGTAAAGCAGCGGTATATTGGGCCAAAAGCGGTGTTTATGTTGCATTTAAGGCTACTTAATTGCTTGATAGGCTGCCGTTAAGACGCTTTGGAACTGCTTATTGGTTACTTGGGTAACCACCATCAATAAAGGGCCAAACGAGCGAAACAATGTTTCCTTGCAAAGCTACGCCTTGATTGTCGGTAAATTACTTTCATTTCTTTAAGTGCTTTTAATGTATTAATTTCCACTCCATTCAATCGGACAATAGCGCAGTGGAGACAATCGAAAAACGCGAAAACATAAGACCTATTCCGGTACCGACCCAATCGCACGTATGTGGGAACTACATTCTCCACCCTTATGGAAAAACGAAAAAAAAAACCAAATCAGGTTCAGGTGAAAATCCGGGCGCTTTCAAGTGGAATGAATTAATTCCGCTAACTTCGATATTGTCATCGGTACAGGTGACCAACCGATGATGGTGTTTATGTACCTTGAATCACAAAGAAGAGGAAAAAAATATAACTATTTTAAAGCATGAAACCTGTCGGACCGGCTCCATACAGAGGAAGAAATGCGAATCCGTCAACGCTATGAGCCTGTATTGCACCCGCGCAACTAATCCAACTAAGAGCTATGGAGATAAGTATCGCACACTCACCCGAAAGCGGGACAATGATCGTCGTGTAATCGAATTAGGCACGCACATTTAACAATTCTCTGGCCGAGCCGTCGTTGCTTCGGTTAAGTGGCCGATCATGACACGATCTGTGCACGGTGGTGCGATTGTTTCGACGCATTCGGGCGGGTGCTCCGGTTTGTTTGGCTGAGCCATTTTTGCGACGCAGATGCAAGGAGATTGCGCAAGACGGTTATCCGAGGGTTTTGTGGGAGAGAAGCGGTTAGGTCGACTTAAATGGAAAGGTTTAGATGGAAGTCATAGATAACATTTAATTGTTGATAGCGGGGATATGCGTCAATCTTCAGATGACGTGTGAGATTCCAAATTAGCTGTTTGTTTTCCTACCTATTTTGTCCTAAACTGGATGAACCAGACTAGAAATCAATTAATTACATTTGAATTACATATTACACAGAAACAGAAGCCTTCCCAAAAATGAAAATGAACCGTGTACTAAGCAGTTTCAAAGCGTCTTTATGGCAGCCTATCAAGCAATAAAATCACCACAAATGCAACATAAATGCCGCATTTGGCACACTTTAAGGCTGCTTTACTACACTGCTATGTTAATGCTTCATTAATGCTATTTTACATTCGAAATGCTAATTGCAGACCACAATTATTTAAATAGCATATTCAATTCAACATTACAACAGATAGCATTCAAGGTGCTGATGTAATGCTAATATAATATAATACGGTTGATTTACTGCGTATGGTAATGCTTACACGTTTTCAGGAAAACGTGATCTAGTTCCTGATAATGTGATTCAGTTTACGGTGTATGCTTGCTTGTTCTTGAATTCATGACTGCAGTTTACGTATTTGGGCACGATTTTTTCTTCTTTTTTTTGCGCGCGATATTTCAAAACGAATTTTAACTGGCTCGGGCAATGTAGGAAATATGTTTGAAACTTGAATTGAAACTTGATTTTTGGATGCTTGTTAGCTTCACCGAAATGTCAACCCAGAACTATGAAAAGTTTAACAAACTTATTTTTCAACTCAATTCCAGCAAATTACTCAGACCTGATGAACTGAGAGACCTTAAATATTTTGCAACGATTGTGCCCAGAGAGCCCAGAGAGAGAGAGAGAGAGAGAGAGAGGGAGAGAGAGAGAGAGAGAGAGAGAGAGAGAGAGAGAGAGAGAGAGAGAGAGAGAGAGAGAGAGAGAGAGAGAGAGAGAGGTGATAAACTTCCGAATGAAATTGTATACAATATGAAGTAGGTAAATTTAAAAAAAACTATGTATCTATAATCCCTAGAAGAAGGCGAAATACAGTAGGCTGAAACGTCGGAAAATAGGAAATAATCTGTTTTCATTATTTATAAAGACTGAAACCCAAAGAAATCATTTGAGCATAGGTAAAGAAAATTGGTGTGAAACAATGTAACAACAAGATTTCGCAATAGGTCAAAACTGCGATAGGGAGAAGACCGCGGCCGTTATCCACTAACTGTTAGCAACGGGGAGTTGGCATACCCACTATTCCCATCAATTTCGCTTCAATCGGGTGCCCTTATGGTCCCTTCAATGTCCCGATTATATCAACTTAAACGTAAGAGAATTTAATATAACGTATGTACTTTTCTGGAGGGGAAAATTTCTAATCACGTCTTCCTTCTGAAGGGAAGTGAAGCCGTTGGTCCCGGCCCATGGCGTTGGTGGGTTCGATATATATAGTTCAGTTCGTCTCACTGGCGTGACGAAACCAGCTTCCTAAGCCTAAAAGTCACATTAAAAAAACAACAACAACAACATACATGTATGTACAAAATATATCTCAATATGGTTTGTTACTGAAAAGCAGAGAACTAGGTATGTATTCATATCTTAATAGATGACCGATTGTCCGTGGATGCTCTTTGAAGAAAAACTGTTCCAAAAACATCCAAAAACTTTCTCCACATTTCCTGTTTTGGCACAGAAGTCTAAGAGTTCGAAATCATCCCGCAGGTTTCTTACCGAACGAAACCGAATCCAGATGTGATTGTTCTCTTAACAGTAGATTCAGGCTTCACCACCTACGATATTGTGTAACTGTATATGCTATGCTATGCTATGCTATTTCCTGTCTTGCACAGAAGTTTTGAAGGTGATCGGATATTAATCGAAACCAAACGTCAAAGGGAGATTCTGAGAAAATACCTGAGTAGAGTCGGTGAACAAATTGAGAGCCAAAATGTTGCTAAAAAGTAAAAAAGTATTTTGCAAGAATCTGTAGTAAACAACCGAATAAGCCGAAAATGTGATTGTATGTCATGTAGGGGACATGGAGTAGATTGCGAGGCAACGTCAAAGTAGAATGTGGTTATGAATATGGCAGCAATAAAGCAGAATATGCTATAAACGACTCAAAAGAAATTGAAAATTAGCATAGACAAACTAAACTGCTCATTATTCAATTGAAAATTTCAATAATTTAATGATTTTCAAGCAATGAAAAATAACAGCAAATTCCAATAAAACATTTAACAACATCCATTAGCAATCGAAATTTTCTTGTGAAAAATAATTTAACTTTTCATAATTCTTTCGTAATGTAATTTTCATAAGGGAACTTTCTCTTCGTTTATTAGACATTTAATTAACTGGGATTAGAATTTGCTGTGGCTTTGCCCGACGTAGTGGCTAACATCCATACCTCTCACGCCAAAGTCATGAGTTCAAATCTCACCCCCGGACAGTCATGAAAACACCCAAATAGGTGTTTGAGTGACTACAACGACGGGAGATGTACCAGCCCGAGGCTAAAAATCTCGATAATACTGAAAAAAAAAAGAATTTGCAGTTTATTTTTTGTAATTGTTGTCGTGGGACATAGTTATCGCTAGAGAACACAGTGAAGCCAAAAGCTAATTTTGATATCAAATCAAGGATTATATGAATTCAAAATAAGTAATATCATTATTTTCTTTGAATGCAGCTTTTGTGTCCAGGTTGATTCGAAAAAAGAGTTTAAATTTTCTGTTTAAACCAAGCAATAAAAAAATGTTTACATTCTTACAGCACATTTTGATTTCGACATGATGTGACTCTTTATTCGTGTAAGGAGCTTAGGGGCTATTCATAAACCACGTAAACTTTTACGGGGGGAGGGGAGGGGTTTGACCAAAGTCTAAGCTCCATTCAAAATTTCAAAAAAATATATGGATAAAAGTCTACAATTGGAGAGGGGGGGGGGAAGGGGTCTGAGATTTGCAAAAATGAGTCTACGTGGTTTATGAACAGGCCCGTACTGCTAAAATCAGGTAACATATGAGGAAATTTTGTTATAAATACCCAAACAAAAAATAGAATTATGAATGTCAGAGAAATTACAAAAGTTCAGTAAGAAAAATGCAGTTCAACATAACCAAACAGTCTGATTTAACTTATAAATTGAAACTTAAATGCTTAGGCATCGTTCAAATACACCGAAATATATCGAAATTTTCATTGTAATTATTATCTAAGGTCTTTTTTTACACGGAGGAGACGTTTCATTTTACTGTGAAACTGCGTAAAAAAAGACTAAATAGAGTTGATCATTTCACATGTGTAACATTTTAAGTTACTTCGATTTTGTTTGCATGTGTTATCTTTACATGCAATGGTTGAAATTTAAGTTTTAAAATGTTGAGTATTTACACCAAAAATTGTGAATTTAAAAAAAAACTGCCATATGATTACTTTATGCCCAAAACGAAAAAATGTGATTCGAATAAGATCGATGGAGTACTCCGTTCTGAAGTTATCGCCGAAAATAAACCGCGTAAAATAACCGTGTAAAAAGAGACTTTACACGCTTAGACAATTTTACAGTCTTTGGTAGTTTTTTAGCGAACTTGCAACAACTGAACGCTCGGTAATCCAAATTATCGGATTTTGGTAAAATTTTACATTTTTTTGGTAATTTTTTTACAGATAACTGTGAAATTTCACCGAAATCCGGTAAATCGGATAACCGAACGTTCACCTGTTGAAAGTTCGGTAAAAAATACCGAATACTGTAAAATTTTCTAAATGTCTGTCTATTTGTCTAGTCTCGGAAACTACTGAGCCAATCAGCGGGAAAATTTGTATGCAGGAATTTTTGGGGCCGAGGAAGGTTCTCCCCCTCTGAAAAGGGGGGCTCCCCCATACAAATGAAATACAAACTTCTATATAACTCGAGAACTAATCAAGCAAATGGAACCAAATTTGGCATGCGGGGGTTTGAAACCCCTCCCTACTCTGGAAGGGAGGCTCTCATACAAATGAATAGAAATTTTTGCATAACTCCAGAACTAATCAAGCAAATGAAACCAAATTTGGAATGTGAGGGTTTTTATATGGTGGTTTTCAGACCCCTCCCTCTTCTGGAAGGAGGGCTCCCATACAAATAAAATAGAAATTTCTGCATAACTCAAGAACTAATCAAAACATGGAACCAAATTCAGCATCTGAGGGTATCTAAGAGCAGTAAGGTGGTTTGAAATCCCTCCCTGCTCTGGAAGGGGAGTTCTCATACAAATGAAATAGAAATTTATGCATAACTCGAGAACTAATCGAGCAAATGAAACCACATTCGACAAGTGAGGGTTTTTGGAAGCAGGTTTTTTTTATGGTGATATGAGACCCCTCCCTCTTCTGGAAGGGGGGGCTCTCCATACAAATGAATTTTCTGCATAACTCGAAAACTAGTCAAGCAAATGGAACCAAATTAGACATTTGGGAATTTTTGAAGGCAACAAGTGATTCTATGGTGGTTTGAGACCCCTCCTTTCTCTGAAAGTAGGGCTTTTATACAAATGAAATTTCTTCTTTGCGCAACTCGAGAACTAACTAAGCAAATGGAACCAAATTTGGCATGTGGAGGTTTTTGAAGGCAAGTGAAAGGAAGTGTTTGAGACCCATCTAGAAGGGGGACTCTCATACAAATGAGAGACATATTTCGGCATAACTCAAGAACTAATATAACTAAATTTGGCATGTGGAAGTTATTGGAAACAAGAACTGTTACTACAGTGTGTTGAGACCCCTCCTCCCTTTGAGAGGGAGGGTTCTCATACAAATGAAACACAAATTTCTGCATAACTCGAGAACTTATCAAGTAAATGGAACTAAATTTGTCATGTGGATGTTTTTGAAGGCAAGAAGTGTTTCTATAGTGGTTCGAGACCCCTTCCCCCTTTGAAAGGGAGGGCTCTCATACAATGAAACACAAATTTCACAAATCAAGAACTAATCTAGCAAATGGAACCAAAATTGGCCTGTGGGGATTTTTGAAGGTAAAAAGTGTTTCTATGGTAGTTTGAGACTCCTCTGGGCGGAAGGAAGGGGGGGGGGGGGGGAATGGAACACAAATTTTTGCAAAACTCGAGCACTAATCAAGCAACTGGAACCAAATTTGGCATGTGGGGGCTTTTGAAGGCAATACATGTTTCTATGGTGGTTTGAGACCCTTCTGGAAGGGGGGCTCACTTATAGATAAAACCCAATTTTTAACCTAACTTGAGAACAAATCAAGCAAATGGAACCAAATTCGGCATGTGGAGATTTTATAAGGCAAAAAATGTTCGTATGGTGGATTGAGAACCCTCCCTCCTTTGAAGGGTGGGGGGCCTTCATACAAATGAAAGACACATTTCTGCATAACTCGAGAACTAATCAAGCAAATGAACCCAAATTTGGCATGTAGGGATTTTTAAAGGCATAAAGTGTTTATAATGTGGTTCGAGACCCATCCCTCTTTGAAAAGAGGGAGCTTTCATACAAATGAAACACACATTTCTGCATAACTCGAATATCAATCAAGCAATTGGTACCAAAGTTGGCATGTGGAGGCTTTTGAAGGCAAGAAGTATTTCTATGGAAGTTTGAGACTTTTCAGAAAGGAAAGAGGGAGACGGGGCGGTTTTCATTCAGATGGAACACAAATTTCTTCATAACTCGAGAACTAATCAAGCAAATGGAACCAAAGTTGGCATGTGGAGATTTTTGAAGACAAGAAGTTAATCAAAGGTTCGGCAATTGAATAATGAGTTCCAACTGACAGGATAAGGTTTTGAAATTGGAAATATCTTCCCATAATCATGGGATCTCAGTAGTGAACAACAATTTTTGCTAGAACCAAAGATGTGAAGAGAAAGTATCGATAGCTCCGATAGCGTAGCGATAGCGTAACATTAAAATCACTCGAAATCCCTTGTTCGATAGTAAATAGTGTTTTAAAAAGGGATGAGCTGACAATTGGTCGGAAACCAGGATCCAGCGGTAAGCGAGACGACAACTTCGAATTACAGCGGAATGTAGTACTCTGAATGATTAAGCAGACTCCAAACCTTTCTATCCGCACTGTGGCCAAAAAGTCAAAATTTGATGTTCTTCTGTATTGGTTATCCATATAAATAAAAATGATTTGCTGTTTTGTATGTCACGATTTGACTCGATGACGGGTGAACGGGGAGAAAAATATATACAATACAGATTTTTTGTTACCTACTGTTCAAGATCGGTTCACTTTTAATTACGCTCTGCCAATAGGTTATGAGCCTTAGCAACGTGTCGATGTTTCATCAAGAAGGAAGTTTCTGGAAGTTCTGCAAGCGGAACCAAACCTGCGATAGGATGGATCTGAACAATTCGAACTACGAAGCGTGGAAGCTCTCGAACGAAGCGCTGTGATCCGAGGAGATTTGTGGAGCTATGTGAACAACAACTCTTCGGCGGGTCTGACAGCTCGAAAAAGTGAAAAGCTCGAGGGACGATTTTAAATCCGTGCCACGAAAACGGCGAAGAAATCGTGGGTAGTATTGCCCAAACACCACACGAAGGCCACTTTGTCCCCCAGGGTCTGGGGTACACGGAAGAGGACGACATGGACGAGTGTCCTCACATCGATAGAGGATCTCTATAGGGAAGTTTCGGTTGCGCAGGAAAGAACCCGGGAAGAAGCCACCATGATGGCTCGCTCTCCTGCAAGGATTGTCAAAGTCATTCAACGCACTGACTATGCGCCCTCGAAACGCTTAAGGTTGATGCCTTGACGCTGAACCCGACCTGGGAGAACGTTGCTGGACGAGGTAAGGCGCAAACCCGTAGTTATCGATTCCGGAGACAGTTCGCCCATGACGTCCAACAGGGATTTTTTTAAAGGCTCCTCGAAACCGGCTGCAAGTGACGTTGAGCAGGCGAGTAGTTGCGACTCGCTGGTTCCGGAACTGGCGTGATCAAAAGTGTGGATCGGTCTCTGGAAGCACGAACAAAACCCGCCCTCACAACGTGATGTACACTCCTGAAGCTGCCGTCAGCGAGCCTTTGTCAGTGCTTGCCATGACCAATCGGAAGAGATTGCCGTAGCAACGAAGTCCAAAAAGCTTATATCGCCTCAACATGTCCCGAATATGGAGTCGCGTAAGATTGTCAACACACGTGGCATCGACGATTTGGGCATCACGAACCGGAAGCGCTGTATGTAAGTGCTCCTGAGAAAGAAGCTGGTCACTGGAATGACAGTAAATGATTGCGGAATTCGTGAAGGCTGTGAATGCTGTGTGGAAGGCAAGCAGGCTCGAACTCCCTTCCCCCAAGGGAACTGAAAGCGCATTCTGGCAAGCAGCCTTGAAAGAGGAGATCCAATCGCTCCAAGAAAACTCAACATGGACTATTGAATCACTTCCGGAGGGATGGAAGGCCGTCGCTTGCAAATGGCTTTAAATTGGACGGAAAAGGTCACAAGTTACACGTCGCACAAAGGTTCAGTCAGAAGTATGGCACTGACTACGACCAGGTGTTCGCTTCCAGTGGCTAAACAGGTAACTTTTCGCACTTTGTTAACCATTGCCACTCGTCGTCAACTTCTTGTCAAACACGTGGACATCAAGACGGCGTACCTGTACGGTTCCCTAACGGAAGACCTACAGGGTTTGAGACTAGAGCATCCGACAGGTATGCCATCTGTATAAGAGCCTCTACGGGCTGAAGCAGTCCGGACCGATTAACGGATGTTTCAAGAAGCTGTGTTTCATCCAATCGACCAACGACGCGTGCCTGTACGTACGAACCACAAGCAACACGCAGGTGTTCATCGTGTTGTATGTGGACGACATGCTCATCGTGTACGAAACTAAAGCTGAATACGACGCTATCCTGGGTGCGTTATCGAAGCAGTTCAAGGCGACATCCCTCGGTGACGTGCGGCAGTACTTAGGCATACAGGCTGAGCGAGCAGATGTTTCACGGTTCCTGCTACATCCAACGAGTGGCGTCGCGACTCGGGCGCGAAATGGCAAAACCCTCACTGATTTCGATGGACCCTGGCTACCTTCAAGCAAAAGAGAAGGAGGAATGCAAGCTACCAAAGAATACTGGTTGGATGGTGGCTTGCTCTACGTAGTGATCAACACAAGGCCAGATGTAACAATCAGCGTCTCGCTGCTTGGACGGAAGGTGAGAGTGCCCCTAGTGCCGCAAACTGACGGAAGTGAAGTGGACTATGCAGTACCTCCTGGCGACGAAGCATCTCCGAAGGAACTTGGAGAACAACAATGCAGATTTAAAGGCTTTCTGATGCCAATTTCTAGTACAATTGAGGCAGAGGACGGACAGCGTTCGCCAGGGCATCTAGTGGACGATAAAACTAACGTCAAAGCCTCCTGGTTTTGAGTTTTATATAGTATTACAACGTGGTAACATCGACGATTGCTTTAAGGCCAAAATGTTGTCGAAGTTCGATAAAAAGTAAAGCTTGCTTCAGATAGAATTGGAACAAAAACAATTGCCTGTATTTCAGTTATTTATTATTGAATTCAAGATCTTTTTTTATACAAATGTAGCGTTTTCTTCATACTTTTAAGAAAAAATACGGATAAAATTATTCGTCACGGTTTCGAAGGAATTCTCGAATTTTTCCTGTAACACGGCTCATTAGGCGGCGCACACCTTCTTCGTCCATCGTTTTAGCTATCTTATTCCACCAGGTCTTCATCTGATTGATGTCTTTGACAACCTTCCCTTTGCCTTGAGTCTCCTCTTCATGATTGCCCAGTATTTCTCAATAGGGCGGAACTGGGGCAGTTGGGTGGGTTAAGGTTTTTCGGAACAACCTGGACCCCTTTCTCTGCATACCATTCTTGAACGACTTTGCTGTAATGACAGCTTGCCAAATCTGGCCAAAACATTACGGGATGGTCGTGGGATCGAATGAACGGCAAAATTCGTTTTTGGAGACACTCTTTTTGGTATAGTTCCGACGTCATTGTCTTATTTGTAACGAAAACTTTCGTTTTTTTGCCACAGCTGCAAATGCCCTGCCAAATCATGAATTTTCGTGCAAATTTGTCGGCAAAAACAAATTTAAATTTGGCTGGAACATCCCCCCGAGCCGTTGCCAAGTAAAATTTTTGACCTGGGATTTGCCCGAAGTCAGCCTTGACATAGGTTTCATCGTCCATCAGAAGACACCCGTCGAACTTGGTCAGCACCTGGTCGTATAGCTTCCGAGCACGGATTTTGGCCACACTATTCTGTTTTATGGTCCGATTTGGCTGTTTGCTAGCTCGATACGACTTGATTCCTTCCCGGAGTCGAGTTCTCCTCACGGTACTATGGGCAGCACCGAATTTTTCTGGCCAAATCACGGTCCGACAGATTGGGATTCCTCTTAATCGTCTTCAAAATCTTACCACGCAGTTTCCGGTCGACAGTTCCACTCCGACGATTGGCTTGAGGCTTCCGAATCGTCGTCAATGTTTCCTTATACCGTTTGATAACGCGCCATACGGTATTTCTGGGCAATTTCAGCTGTTTAGCTAGCCTAGATGCAGACCACAATGGATTTTCCAAATAACTGTGCACAATTTTTCCCTTCTTTCGGCTTCCATGTTGATTGTTTACAAAGTACAGTCGATTTGCGGAATGTCAAAAATACATACGTGAAGCTGACAAAATTCCCGTGGGCGCCAAGAACTTCCAAATCCGTCCACCAGGAGCGCCACAATATGAGAAAAAGTTTGTTCCAATTCTAAATGAAGCAAGCCTTATATGGTGTGGCAAGTACAATCATACCCTATGCCCAGGGAGTTGAGAAATTTTCCTTAACGAAAAATTCCCAGACCAAACCGGGAATCGAACCCAGTCACCACCAGCATGCTATTGCTTTGTAGCTGCGCCTTTCCCGACTGAGCTAAGGAAGGATCCGTTCATAACTATAAGGTTCGATAAATCAGCAAGTGCACGTCGAAAAGTACCTGAAGAAACGGCTACTATCTTTCATCCAAAAGCACACATCTAGGGTTTTTTTTTCATTAGGGCGAATCTACAATTGAGAGATTCTCTTTGGGCTCACTCTCTTTCATTCATAAACCAACCACCTTTACGTTTTTCATTCAACTATTTGTAGTGTAGAGAATCCCTCGAAAGTTTTATGATGGCGCTGTAATGAATGAAAGAGAGCGAGCCCGGAGAGAATCTCCTCAATTGTAGATTCGCCCTAATGAAAAAAAAAAAAACCCTAGACATGTTCTTCGTTGATTTGGCCTGATTTTGGCGCAATTGTCATTATGGAAAAATGGGTCGGGAATGGTATGCGGAAAAAAAACGTTTAAATTGTGTCTATGGACTGCAATTCTTCAAACAAACACCCTAGAACATTGACTAATCGAAAGATATTAGGCAATCGTAAAGCGAAATCTTGGAAAATCGAAAGAAAACGCCAGTGATGAGAAAAATTTGACTAAGAATTGGGAAGAAGCTTCAAGTCGAGGGCTGTGCAAAATCTTATGGATGGAATTAAACGAAACGCGCGAGCATTCAGATTACAAACCTTTACAAAAACTTTTAACATGTGACATCGTTGTTCCTAGAGTTGGGCAGTACCTGAAATGAAAAATAAAAAAAAAGATGGTAAATTATTACAAACATTGTTGTTAAGAATTTTTTTTAAATTTTTATGCAGAATCTGATCAAGAAGTGAACTAACAATTGTCTTCAATTTTAGTAAAGATTTCATCTTGAATTTTGACGCTAACGGCTACACGTAAACAATCGATAAAGAACATCAGAAATTTGCCTTTAAAAATCTTTCATGTTAAGGGTTACGAAACCGGTCGACAATCACAACAAAACATAATTTCCGCAAAAACCCACTTTCTTCTGCGTGACATTCGACTATCCCCGTCCAACTACCAATAGCCGAGACCCAAAAATCAGCATATTCTTTGGATCCCGTCCCCTCACACATGCGGGAAGTACTTTCTGAAACACGCTTCCACGAAGGCGGATATTAATTATAGGAAAATTGATGTAAACACCGTGTTCCAACCCGCGAAACAACACGGTGAGCAAATACCAACAACATCTGGTAGAGTCCAGACCCAGATCCCAGGAAGCGAAAAATAAGAGCCAATTGCACCTACTTGCCTCCGAGGGATCCCCCTTCTACCTACCCCACCCCCCGTAGCTCGACAGATCAACAGCACATGTGGCAGCGGTTGATAATAGCAGCAATGCAGAGAAGGTAAAAGTCGTCCTGACTGGAATGTTTGTTGGCATGACGAGTCGTGCGCATATTCATAATCATAATTGGTTTTTACTTTTGTGCTCGAACAACATCATCCGTACTAACAACAGCCTACTGTTCGTCGTTGACCTAGTCAGCGAAGCGAAGTTTCTCGACTCGGCGATGATGATTCGTTGTTTTGCCTTCGTTCGAGCACACGATGCACCTCACGCTCACACACGGCAAGATCGGCAGCGATCGACACTTCGGTTTGGCTCGGGCGAGTGCACGTCGGAAGAAAATTGCGTACTTTTCAACTTGCAGTAGACTCGATCGGCTAATTTGCGAACTGATAGCAAAAGTGCATCCCGCAACACAGCGACTACACCGTGCTGTTGTTGCATGGATGGTAATTATTTTTTATTAACTGGATTTGGGTTACAGAAAATTGTTCTCAGTTTCGCAGGGTCGTTGTTTGTAGGTTTGCGTAGTCGGAGAGCCGTTGTTGTTGTTGCTGGTGGCTGGCTGGCAGCTACACGAGTCGCGACTGGGTGTTTGGAATTTGCGCGGACTGTTTTCACGGCTGATCGCACACCTTTAGGCGCTGGCTGAAGCCAATCGGTGCGGGGGAAGCAGGTATTATTAGCAGCCGAGCAGTTGAACATCGGATGCGTTCCCAGTAAGCTAGCTAGCTACCAGTAGTTAGACGTCAATTCGATCGGGAAAATGGCTCTGGGGAGTGGGCCAACTTCAATAACGTTTATGATTTTAATGTACATACCTACATGTGAGCGTATTCACAATGTACTCTCGGGGATCGATGGTTGTTTTATTGCGAAAATCGATTAGGGTTTCATGATGATGGATGGCACAGTGAATGAAATGTAGTGGAGTTAAGTTGAAAGTCTAGTTATAGGTTGTGATCGAGTCACCGAAGAATCGTTATAGTCAATTTTCCATGAAGTTTTCTCGGTTGCTTTCAATGCGAAGAACATTTAAGTTGCACCGTGTTAAGGTAGCGGCGTTTATTTATTTCAGTTGTAAAAAATGTAACATGGTATAACTTGGTCTGCAGTTTCAATCTGTTCAATGAACATGTAATTATGTTCAACGGAGATTACGATTACCCTACACATAAGCAAACATCACCTTCAGCGTGTAAAAGGAAGTACTACATCGAAACAAATAGATAAATTGATCAAAACATAGATATATGATTGCAAATTCATTCAACTTTACTTGAAAACAAATCACTGTTTTAAATATTCACTGGTCACGTTCAACTTCTTCGCCCTTAAGTTTAAACACTCGCTGCAGACGATCGAGGCCCGCAAATATTCTTGTGGTATTTTATCCCAGGCTGCCACCAGAGGTCATTTAAGGATTTTCACATCTTTGTGTTTTGACGAAGAACGATTTCAAAAAAATATTGCGACCGTCACGAAACGCGGTCAGGTTTCGAGCGTTAATATCTCATTCGTTTCTCCGAAGATTTTATAAATGTTTGCCCCAATCGATCGGAAATATTTCTACGCGCCTATTCCAATAATAAAAACTTTTAATTTTTAAAATTGAGCTATTTAAATTAACGCAAATACAAGGTGATGTAGGGACTACAGTACTTTCCTAGCACAGACTTCATTTTTAAATAAGGAACGTCTCCTACGCAGCCATATATGTTATATAACGGGTAAACCTTCGCATTATGACTAAGTTTTTCGGCAGTCGTGGAGCTGTGCAGCGGTGGAAGGAACGCAGTTGGTGCCAGCAAGGATGCACTGGTGGGCAGTCGTTGCTCAGAGAGGTGTTGGTGCAGTTGGCTGTTGGTGCCGATGCTCCCGTCAACCTCGTTGTGAGAAACAAAGCCGCCCGTGACAACGAGGCAAGAATCAATCATCCCAGGAAAGAAAGCCCATGTAATCGCAAACCATTTTTTCCCCCGTCAACTAAATCCGTCCTTTCCAGGACGACACTTTAGTTTGCCAACTAAAGGGTTCGTTTGGTTGAATTTTTCTCTTGTGATACATCTAAGCTCAGGGCCAGGACGACTAAGAAGAACGCTGGCTGCAACCGGCACGACTGAGTTAGAGGAACTGGGGACTCCTATATTGCTTTCTACGGTGCGTCCTGTGTGTTCATAAAGAGTATCGTCCGATTTTTAAGCGAGCCATGTTGTCTGATGTGTGGTCGGTGATTTCAAAGGCTCTTATTGAGAATGGGCGGCCCATAGTGTTCTGAAATTCGAACCAGCATAAGGCAGCGAACGATCGAGTGAAGCTGAATGGTGCAAGTTGTACTTGCCTGATGGAGCAGGTTGGGAGATCCTCAGTCTACATCTAATCCCAGGACCAGGACGACCATGATGTACGCTGGCTGCAACCGGCACGACTTAGTTGGAGGAACTGGGGACTCTCATATTGCTTTCTATGGTGCGTCCTGGATGTCCATAAGAAGATACGTTCGATCTAGGAGTGGTGATTAGATCTCGCCCGAGATGGAAGGTGGATTGGCTTGTCAGGCTGGAGTCACAAAAGGGACTGGTGTGCGGACAGGTGCTGGTGTTCCAAAGGGGGTTCCGGCTGGAGCAACAGTAATCGACGCAGCAGGAGGAAGCCTAAGAGCGTTTTTTTGAATGACCTTCAAATTCTCTAAACACAATTCTTTTTGGTCAGGTGCCTGGATCCAATGCCGCATCTTTAAGTTCGCTAGGAACGCCTACATTGAACGATACGAAGTTCATCGAACTAAGGTCAGCACCCCTCTTCACCAACGATACTACTTTAATGAGTTCACGGGTTTGTAGGCCATCACGAGCAAGTTTATGTTCTACATCTTCTTTCACACTAGAGTGGAACCGGGATAGATACACCCAAAATAAATTCGGAGCAGGCTTGACAGCACACTGTTGTTCTCGGTATTCCTAGTTCCGGTGGTGCAATCTTAGTTTTTCTTCACTGTTTTATCACAGCGATCACAAGCACTAGCAGTAGCTGCCATATCGTCGAATTCGGCTTTGAATATTACTCAGATTGAAATCGCCTATATGTGAGTTCGCTATCTCAGATACAGGTGGCGCTGCGAATAAAGAGATGGATTCTGCCGCTCCAATCAAACTTTGTTTAGTGTTTTCGTTTTTTACTGTATATGACGAATTTTCGTCTTCGTGATTGGCAGCACCCTTTCAGAATCCAATGAAACTTTGTGGGTGGGTAGACTTCAGTAACTTTGCTTACTTGTTTTTTTTTTTCAAAATTTATCTTTGATCGATTTTTTAAATCAAAGGAAAAAGACTTACAAAAAAGTGATGTTTGTGACTTTTAGAAAATCGTTTGAACTTTTATGAAAAAAATGTCAAAATTGTAAAATCGATTCTTACGAACAAAATTTTTTTTATAGTTTTAAGTCAATTTGCAAAAAATGGCTATCTTAGAATTGACCGATTTTTTTTTAAAGGCCGTATAATTGCCTAAAAGTTTGCCATACATTGCCAGATGGGCAGTTTTAAGGAAAAAAAGTTTTTCAACAAATTTTTCATGTCAACAGAACTCAAAAAGGACTTACAAAAAAATGATGTATAGGTGACGCTTAGAAAATTGTCTTAGTTTTTATGGAAAAAATTGAAAAAATTGTAAAATCGATTCTTAGACGCAAACATTTTTTTGTTTTGAAATTTAAAGTCAATTTGCAAAAAATGACTTTCTTAAAAATGGACGAAATTTTTTTTTTAACATAGGCAATAAAATTGTCTAAAAGTTCGCCATACATTGCGAGATGGGCACTTTTAAGGAGAAAAAAAAAATTTCTAACAACATTTTTTTCCTGTCCAATTTCTACCGTGTACCGCGCTAACACGTCTTATGATTTGGTCGTAAAACCTCACAGAATCCATTTAAATTTAATTATAGTAACAGTTTGGATTTTTTAAATTATAATCTTTTTAAACTTCAGTGATAATACAATATAATCAGGTGGTTGATTCTGTTTATTACAAAACCTTTGAAGCATATTACAAGAAGGACAATTAATTGGAAAACAAAAGATTTATCAAAATATTTGAAGTACTGACCCATGACTCAATAGCAGTTCAGTTTATTCCAAACTTGCTTGATTTCAATCAAAAAAAATTTAATATCTTGCTCAAAAATTATTTTCATGTCAGATGGAGCAGCGACCGATTATAACTTTGCCAGTGCGTGCAATTTCAAGTCCATATATGGATTGGAACGTCTCATGGGAAAGGTCCATGTAATGCTATTGGTGGTAATCTCAAGCGAATGACAAAGAGAGCAAGCCTTGCGCAATTATGGAAACACAATCAAAACTCTTCGAGAACTATATGACTGTGCAGTTGAACAGGCAAATAATAATATTTTGTTACTCAATTTCTGCTTCATATTAGCTGAAAAGTATGCAAAAATGTCAGAGACCTTGCGGAGTTATATAGCCATTTAAAGACAACACCTGGTACACAGAAATTTCATTACTTTGTACCTTTTTTAAGAAAATCAAATTTCAGTCAAAAGGTTTTCTGATTCAAAGGACAATCCAAAGAAATTTACTTTGAGTGAGAAAGATTTATAAATTATATAACTGAAACTATGTTTATTACTAATACGTGAAAATGTACATTTAAAAACATAAATAAAATGAAACGCTTAATAATTGTAAACCTATGAGTTTTAATTTACGTAAACAGTATTTCAAAGAATCATTTAACGTCATATTTGAATCGTCTTTAAACGGATATACATCAAGACTTATCAAATTATAATTTTATAATATTTTATAATATATTTTATAAATATAATACGACTTGACGCATACCCATTGAGAACCTCCGCAATTTTTTTTAGTTTTATTATCATTTTTAGATCTAACACAATTTTTCCCATACCTTATAAACGGACTGTAACAAATTTTGACCTTCTTTTTGACCCGATCTGAATTCTGAAAATCGATCAAAAAACTTAATCCCTTTTCAAACGGTAGTCAAGATAAATTTTGAAAAAACAAATTGCATACTTTGTTAAGCTATGGAGAACTTTTTTTATCTTTTTTTTTTTGTGATGCACTTGATTGAAATTTACAATATTCTTAGCAGCCATGACTTCACTTAAGTTTTATTGTAGTTTTACGAAAGCACCTTGTAATCAATTTGGTTTTATTATAGCACCAAGAGGCGCCAATAGGCTTCATATTTCAGTAAGTTTTATGAAAACCTGCGCAGCTTGTTTACAACGGTCTTAAAACCTTGTTTTCTCGAATTCCTTTTATTTCTGTCAAAGGCTTTATTTCGACTTTGTGAACTCGTTAAATGCAGTTTTGAAATGCCGTTTCAGGATGAATGATTCCTTATTTTATTATGGTCACCTGAAAAATATCCAGTAAATTCATAAACGACAAATTGGCACTGAGGTAAGTCTCCAAATGACCAAATAGTTCAATTGTAGTTATTGGGAAGATAAATTGGCATTTTTTTTGTTAAGTTTTGCCAATCGCCATATTGAAATAAAAGAAATAATTGAAAGTAGAAAAATAAATGCATCAACTTTTAAATGTAATGCAAATAGACTGAAGATCAGTGACCAATTTCGGCATTCTTTTAGGCAACCTTATTGAATTCCATTTTTTTTTTTTCGGAAATTCATGATTAATTTATCGAATATATTTGTTTTAATTATGGTTTTGTTGTAGTCAACTCGCATTATTTTCGAGGCGCATTAATTTCGAGGCGCATTAATTTCCGGCCGCATTAATATTCACCATAAAATTAAATGCTCATATGATTTGGAGCATAATATACTGTAAAAAAATCTATTTGTTTCGGATATTTTGCTATCAAACCCAATTTTCCGCAACACTAGAACTTTTTTTTCAGGTATTACTTACTGTTATGTGAATCAGAAGAGCAGAGAATCGAACAATGCAGAACAACAAAAATCAACCACGATATCATAGTGCAGTGTGAAAGCTGTGGCCATTTGACCGTAAGCTGGTTTTAATGGCAGCCAATAGGTTTTATGAAGGTTCTCAAGTGGTCATAACATCTTTCACTAGAATATTTTCAAAATCTGTACCACCTTGAACATAGAAGAGGTGTTGGTAGACCAAATAGATTTGAATGTTGTTTTATCAACAAAGCCAGGAGGAGTGCTATACGGCTGGAATAAAACTAAAAGTGTTACTTGGGTCTAGATCTGTAGAAAATTATCTCAAGTACCGTAAAACGGGGTGACTTCGATCACTTTTTGAACTATTTCTTGCATTTTTCTATGATCATTACCTTTAAAATTTTGTTTTACATTTTTGCTATATGCTAATGTAGTATAAGACCACTACAGAAATTTTAAAAATTTATTTTGTCAGATGAACTTTAAAAAATTGTTTAATTCCGCGGCCAATTTTCAATAATGGGGTGACTTCGATCAAAATCAATTTTATTCATTTGAAGTGATTAAAAAACACCATTTTTTTATGAAAACCGTTTGATGTAGATATCTCCCGAATAGCACAGGGGTGGAGCATTCCCCAAAGGGAACGTTCATTAATTATGTCACGCAAAAAAGGACCATTTTCAAAACCCTCCCCCTTGGTCATGTTTTTTATGGACCTTAAATTGTGTGTACAGATTATCACTTCCCATAGCTCCCTTCCATTAAAAGCTTGACATAATTTATGAGCGACCCATCCGTTGCTATTTTTCAGTAGTTCACCATAATATTGACAAACAGAAATACCTCACTCATGTAGTTTTTAATTCGGTACTACACCGGTGTAAGGACGTCAACACTGCCGTGTGTATCGCATTTCCGTCCCATATGGATAGGAAATCAAGAAAATATGGTACTGATATTTGATTCACGGCAGAATAAGTGCGAGTCATTAACAACAAAGGAAACGTTCGTTAATATCATCATATTTTAAGGGGGAAGAGGATTTTACAGACCGTGACGATCCAAAAGAACCATACAAAAAGGGTGACCAAGGTGGGGGGAGTGGCTTCACACCTGTTTCACACCTTTTCTCCAACACAGAACATAACAAAGCAATTCCTTTGACAGATTGGAAGGTAGTGCAATACTTCGAGAAGGTTGTCGCGTTTATTCGTTTGCTTTTTTTTTTATTCATTAATTTGTTTATGTATACAAAATTAATATTTTTTCGATTAGCTTAGAGAGACGAATGTTTAAGTAATCTGAAAATGTGGTTGTCGATTTTTTTTTTAATCATTTTATTGCTTGAATATATATATTTGTTGTTGGGCATGGTAAAAAGTACCATAAGGAGCATTTTTTAATTTTTTTTTATTGCGAAGGAAATAGAGAAATACTTAAAACAAAATGCATTTATATACCCTAATAAATGCTGAATATATATGGTTCAAAGCTTTAAAAATTCAAGCACTTGGAGAAGGATAACTTTAAATTGAATAAATATCGGACATGGCGGTCGGAGTCACCCCGCTCTACGGTAACAAACTATGTACTTTAACGGAGAAATAAAAAGTGATGTTGCAAAAAAACCCGTTCTGTGTTCTTAGCTATGGCTTATTATTATATATTTGATACTTTAATGCTGGACTTTGTAAATATGCAATGGGGGTTTATGCGCAAGTGGTTGTTTATTTATTTAGCGAATAGAATATTTAAGCAAACAAACCTGTAATATGTAAACAACAACATTTTGAATTTTTCTTTGTTGTCCGTTTTTCTGATTTGGAACACAAGCGTTTTCTATTTGTATCCATGCTCCAAAGCCAAGGGTGTAGTGGGAACTTGTCTGTCTAGCAGTTTATGGCTGATGGTTATTGCGTCATTATTCGATTTCTGAGAAGAATGCACACACAATAGCACACGCGCACAGAATGCGAATGCGAATATCGAAATAGAGTTGGCGCACCGAAATCTCGTCCTGTGTAAAGCAAACTCAAGCAAGGCTTGCCAAATCTTACTTTTTCAAAATAACCCTTTCCAATTAGATGCAATCGTTTCATTTTCTTTGACAACATCAGTTCGGCATTATTCAATTAGATGGCAATCATTTTGCCATACATCAAGAGCCGCCGTACCCAATTTACAATTAACCCAATTAACGTTTTACACATCGAAGGTGGTCAGGGCTCCTCCCATTTGCACTTCACGCGAGTTACTATTGCTACATGCACCAGGTAAATAAATTGCGAATTGTCGTTCGTTCGAATTTGGTCAATCATCATTATCATAATGGTGCCCAATCAATTTGCATACTCATTTCCAACCAGTGAAATAGAAGAAAAACATAAACTAGACCCAGTATAATTTCACACGAATATCAAATTAGGAAATTTCGTGACGAAAAAATAGGTTGAAAAAGTAAAGCAAAAAACGACAGTAAAGCCAACTACTGCTAAGTGTGAGACAGTCGAAAAGAGCGGTAAGGTAACTAACTGACTGTATAACCACTACCCATTTAAGCAATTAAGATCCACTTTTTCAGCGTTTAACGTGGACGACACTCCGAGCGCCATTAGGCGCGGCTTCTGATGGTGTACAAACGCTAATAGGCATCATCTTCATCATCATCATCATAACCATCGGCATCGTAATATTAGCCAGCAGTGGACTTGGTTTGACCAACCGTTTGAATAATTTTAAGATCAAGATGGTAATTCACTCAGCGGGCGTCGCTCCAGAAAACAATGGTTCTAACCAACTAGCCAACATTAGTTCGCTTAAGAACGGGATCTTCTGACAACTGAATAATTGTTGCATTGCAAACAACGTCAAATAAAAACTCATCAATTGAGCAACCCTCTAACGAGTGGGTCAACATTTGGCACGAAGAAGCGCCGAAGAGAAAAATTGCAATTTGATTCGCCAAAAAGAAGATCGTCATCGCCCGACTGCGGTAACTGCGCTGCGAGCTGATGTACATCTATCTCTATCGGTCAATGATTCGCTGCAGCCTCGGTTGATCAATCAGAAAATGAAGCGATTGGCGCTTGGTGGCCACACGAGCTGCGACCGGCAGTGAAATCGAGCTGAATGCAGTTTTACGTCACTCGGTTGATTGGTTGGATGGGGATGGATTTTGAGAGATTATGACCGCTGCTGATGGAGCTGCAGTTGTGGGTGCATTGGTTGCGGAAAAAGAGAGATTATGACATCCGAATGCAGATTGCGAAAAATATGACGGTTTGTTGGCTTGGGATCGACCGTACACCCAAAATAATGGCGCAAGATTGTCTTGGGGATTCGCATGATTTTTTTTCAATCCAGCATGACTCATATAAGAAAAGAAAAATCAACCAAGTGTCGACCACTGGGATTCGAACATTGGCCGACAGCGTGGTGGCTGTCTTCCATTACCACTCAGCTAAATTAACTGGTTGAGCATGATCAAATAAAGACTTTACGGTTGCTTCGATTATCAATTTAGGGTTCAGCGATGTAGGAAAATGAATATGTTGTCGAAAAATTTGTTTGCAGCTAGTCACTCGCATACGCTTGTATGGCCTTGATTATTCATGCGATTTTTGCAAGGTATGATTGCAGAAATTGCATTATTTTGCGTGAAACATTTTGCGCTTCGTTTTCAGCTTATAGGTGTACAAACTTGTGGTTTCAGGAGGATGATAAGTTTTTTGAAGGAGAAATGGGTTTTCAGTATTTGTTTCCAGTTGATTAGCAGTCTGATTGCAGTTCTCTTAATTGGCAATTATCCTTCTGCAGGTGTCGGGGTCAATATGACCAAGAATGGATTTTAAAAATGCTATAATTCTAGTCGTTTGAATTTTCTTGACTTTTCTTGAATCATAGAAAGTTACGTTTCTGCATTCAACCCAATTTTCTTGAAACTTCTGAAGGGCTTTTTAAAAAAAAACACGAACAAGGTGCTTCGGACCATGTTGACCCGGATTTCTATCTCAAATTGTGGAAACTATATTTGACAAATTTTAATGTCTTAGCAGTAAAAACGCTTTTTAAAGTCAGAATTTTTAGTTTCGGCGGCGATATATACAAATTTTCATCGGAACATGTCTTTCAACGGCTCAAACTTCACGATTTTTCATGAATAGTCTACTTTTAGCGTAGAAATGGCACAATGACTATATCGACCATTCCGGGACAATCCGAATGCTGCGGAGAAACCTTTAAGGACGAGACCAATGACAGTTGCCTTTATTTACATACGAACTAGGATTGAGTGATCTGGGATTGATCTTAACGAGATCGTTCCTTTTATTGTCGATTTTCGAATTTTTTAAATTGATTCTATGGCCCTAAGAAAAATCACAAAGATCATCTTTTGTTATGATCATTTCTATCTTCGGAAAATTTACCAAAATTAAAACGTTAATTGTGCATGCTAAATTGATGAACCTGATCCAAAAAGTATAAAATGGGAGGAAGAATGGTAAGTAGGGCAAAAATATCGTAGTAAAAAAATGTGGCGTCCTTCCTTGTAACTAATCGGGTCATGAAAGGGCATTACTCACAATAAACTGAGTATCACAGACTCTAATAAGCATTTTGATTGCAAAGAATTTAAATTTGGTTAGATACATTTTCCACAATGGGAGTTTGAAATCCGGGTCAATATGACCCGAAACTACTTATTTGTCACAAAACGTTAACACCCAACGAAGGTTAATGTCATAGTTGCAATTCTTACGAACTATTTCGTACTTTTTCGTAGGTTTTTTCCTGCACGTTTCGAAAAAAAAGAAAATGACTCAAGAGTTCAAATTATGGATATTATTGGTTGCTTGAAGTTTTATCTTTTAGGAACTTTTCTAAGATTCTCAAAAATTCTCGAATAACATTTCTCATTTGGGGATCTCATTATGAATAAGTTTGCAAGGTTATTGTTGAACCCTATATTAAATACTGCTTCAAAATGTAATTAAAAACTGAAAATTATCATTCGTTGCAAATTATTTCAGCTTTCGAAGAACAATTTTCACATTGAAAGTCGAGCATGCAACACTGAAGAAGCCTGTAAGCCGTAGACGACATATTTGTCAAAGGATGAGTTTTACTAGTGGAATTAAATGTAATTTGCTCGTGTTTAGTAGTGAAAGTTTAAAAGAAGTGTTACAGTTATTTAAATTTGTCTAATATGTGATCAAGTGAATTATTGGTTTAAATATTGCTAGTTTTCCAATTGAAATTTCACTATAATTAAATGTTTATTACAACTTTTTATCAATTGAAATTTCATTTTTTTCATTTGAAAATAGCTGAATCCGGTGCGAGCGCTGCTACGCTTGGAACTAAAAGATTGAAAACTTTTTTTTTTTGACTAAACAGGGGTTCAAACTTCTATCAGAACATGATTCTAACCCGTGAAATTCACGTTTTGTGTTTTAGTAGCCTGTATAATGCTAATGTTTGGTTGAAATTTGTGTTTCAATTGTATGTAAGCCCCCTTTCCAGAAAGAGGTCTCAGCCCACCTCATGCCAAATATAGTTCGATTTGCTTGATTAGTTCTTGAGTTAGGCAGAAATTTATGTTTTATTTGTATGAGAACCCCCCTCCCTTCAAGAGAGGGGGGAGGGGGGGTCTTGAACCAACATAGAAACTTTTTTTGCCTTCAAAAACTTCGACACGCCAAATTTGGTTCCATTTGCTTGGTTATTTCTCGAGTTATGCAGAAATTTGTGTTTCATTTCTATGGAGCTCCCCTTTCTTAGAAAGCGTAGGGGTCTCAAACCTTCATAGAAACATTTCTTTCCTTCAAAAACTTTCACATGCCAAATTTGGTTCCATTGGCTTGATTAGTTCTCGAGTTATGCAGAAATTTGTGTTCCACTTCGATGAATGCCCCTTAAGGGGTCTTGAGTCACTTTAAAAACATGTTTTGCGTCAAAAACCTCCGCATGAAAAATTTGATTCCATTTTCTTGATTAGTTCCCGAGTTTTGAAGAAATTTGTGTTTCATTTTTATCGAAGCTCTCCCCCCCCCCTTTCATGGGGGGGGTCTCTAACCATCTTGCCTTCAAAAACCTCCACATGCTAAATTCGATCCCATTTGCTTGATTAGTTCTCGAGTAATAAAGAACTTTTTGTTACATTTGTATGGAAGCCTCCTTTTGCGGAGGGGTCTCAACCCACAATAGAAACATTTATTGCCTTCAAAAACCTCCACCTGCAAAATTTGTTTCCATTTGCTTGATTAGTTCTCGAGTTATACAGAAATTTGTGTTTCATTTGTATGCCTCCCCTCCCCCCTTACAGAATGAGGAGGGGTCTCAAACTAGCATTGAAACATTTCTCGTCTTCAAAAACCTTCACATGCCAAATTTGTTTCCATTTGCTTGATTAGTTCTCGAGTTCTGTAGTAATTTGTGTTTCATTTGTATGCCCCCCCCTTTCAGAATAGGGAGGGGTCTCAAACTAATATTGAAACATTTCTTGCCATTAAAAACTCACACACACCCAACTTGGTTCCATTTGCTTGATTAGTTCTCGAGTTATGCAGAAACTTGTGTTTCATTTGAATAGGAGTACCCCCTTTCAGAATGGGGAAAGATCTCAAACTAGCTTTAAAACATTTATTGCCTTCAAAAACCTCCACATGCTAAATTTGGATTCATATGCTTCGTTATTTCTTGAGTTATGCAGAAAATTGTGTTTCTTTTGTTCGGGAGCCCTCTCTTCCACAAGGCGCAGGGGTCTTAATCCACCATAGCAACATTTCTCTCCTTCAAAAACATCCACATGCCAAATTTTATCCCATTTGCTTGATTAGTTCTCGAGTTCTGCAAAAAATTGTGTTTCATTTTATGGGAGCCCTCCCTTTTTCAGAAGACGTTTAGATTTTTAACCACCATAGAAACATTTTTGCCTTCAAAAACCTCCATTGGCCACATTTGATTCCATTTGCTTGATGAACTCTAGAGTTATGCAGAAATTTGTGTTTCACTTGTATGGGCGCCCCTTCTCTCAGAAAGGGGAGGGGTCTTGAGTCACCTTAGAAACATTTCTTGCCTTCAAAAACCTCATTATGCCAAATTTGGTTCCATTTGCTTGGTTATTTCTCGAGTTATGCAGAAATTTGTGTTTCATTTCTTTAGGAGCCCCCCGCTTCCATGAGACGGAGGGATCTCAAACCACCATAGAAACATTTATCTCCTTCAAAAACATCAACATGCCAAATTTGGTTCCATTTCCTTGATATGTTCTTGAGTTATGCAGAACTTTGTGTTTCATTTGTATGAGAGCCCCCCTCTTGCAGAAACCGGAGGGGTTTCAAACCACCATTGAAACATTTCATGCCTTAAAAAACTTGGACACGCCAAATTTGGTTCTATTTGCTTGATTAGTTCTCGAGTTATGCATAAATTTGTGTTCCATTTGTTCGGGAGCCCCCCCTTTCGGAATGGAAAAGGGTCTCAAACTAACATTGAAACATTTTTGCCCATAAAAACTCGCACATGCCAAACTTGGTTCCATTTGCTTGATTAGTTCTCGAGTTATGCAGAAAATTGTGTTTGATTTGTATGAGAGCCCCCTCCTCCAGAAGAGGGAGGAATCTCAAACCATCATAAAAACCTTCCTCGGCCCCTGAAACTCCTGCATACAAATTTTCACGCCGATCGGTCCAGTAGTCCCCGAGTCAGAATTTGCTTTTTTTATTTTTTTATTATCATTGCTTAATAATTTTGAACTTCTTCTAAAGAATTTTGACAAATTTTGAAACAATATAATTTTTTTTGTGATTTCCTTCTTTTTGTTCTCTTGATGGTTGCAAGGTTTTTTTTACCAAAAACTAAATAATCAATTTCTTCCGGTTGAGCCAAATTTTTCTCTGGACCATTGCAATGCTTGCTTTTCCACAATATTGTGCATTGGATTTTGAACTCTGATTCTGAGTCATCTGCTTTCTTCATCTCCTTATTCTCAGTACCACCATCATTGGATACCACGTTCAATATAATTTGGATCTCGATTGGGTTTGGTTTTAGGTTCATGTCATAACGGTCATGGAGGTTTACTTCGGTACAAATCGGCCCTCGAACGTTTTAAACAACTTTGTCGTTCCAATCGAAAACCACTACCACACTTTGTAAGTGACCTCAACAGCATTGAATCTGTTTAAATCAGGTTTTAAGCACTTTCAAAGGTTACCCTGTCTTCACAATGAAACACCACCATCACACTTCATGAGTGCCACCAACAGCATCCTTACTGTTGGTCTAAATAGAGTATAAGACGGCTTTTGGGCAAGTTAACAATCTTTCCCAATGAGTTTTCCCAATGAGTGCACTTTGTTGAGAAAGACCCAACGGCAACCTTACTGTTGGTTTAGAAAAGGTCCAAATCGATTCTTAAAGCGTTATTCCAACTAGCTTGTCTGCCTGAAAAATATTCACCATCACATTTAGTATGTGGCTGTTGATAGAGCTCGATTCAAAGTAAATCTGGACGCACGGTTTAATACACCACCGCGTCCCTGGTGGTTGGAACAAAAAACGTTTGACAGGCATTTGTTGATGTTTCATTGACAAAGCAATTGGTGTAAAGTTTTTCTCGATTGATCGACGCATCTCCAAATTACGGATCATGGAACTTGAGAAAAGACAATTAATTGTGCACAAACATTCAGGAGAATCCTTCGTGGTCTGCCCCAAAAATTAGCAAAGGGTGTTAAAATCTCCCTAAGGTCAACGGTCGTGTCTATGTAATCAATCGCTGCACGAGCATCAATGCATAACTGAGTCGTGGATAGTCCTCATGCGGCACAAATCTGTTTTTGCTGATAAGTGTAGCCTGGGGACCAATGATGCTGAGGAGGAAGGTGTGCAGTTGTGACCGTGAAAGGCATACGGGTGTCTCCTCACGTGCTGCTGGCAAAGCAATGACGATTCGAAGGTTTACAGCGTACGTAACATCCTTTCAAGACGAACGTATATAAGTCTTTTGCGCCGGTATTCACGAATCTAGTCGGTTGCCAGTACTCTAAGGAGGTACTAGAATGGTATGCTGCAAACACTGTTAATTTCGTCGCCAAAGAGGTTACTCCTCCGATTTGCCCTGCGTTCAAACCGATCGAAAAATATTGGGCGAAATTGTCAAAGCGATACGCTTCGAGGAATAAGTTCGCGGGTACAGTGTCACCAAAGCGACTGTGCAGGATCATGATGGGCATCGAGTCACAAGTAAAGTGCAGACAGTTCGTTCGAAACGGTGAAATGTAATAACTTGCTACACATCGTTGCTTGAATCAACAATGAAATAAATACCCTTTTGTTTGACGTTTTGATCAACCGTGTATGATCTTTAATTCTTCAATTATGATCACTTGAATGCGTCCAAATCTGAATCGGGCTTCAGGCACCAAGTTATTGAAGTTGTGACATATTGTAACTACAGCACATTTTTTAAATTTATTAGAAAGTAAACGGAATGCCCGGATCATGAAATTTCGCTAAACTCATACCCTACAAATGGATTTCAAGTCACACAAAAATAATCCGTTACGCAAATGACCCCGGTTAGCCCATTTTTTCATGTGATCCAAAATGTGTCATCATCAGTCACTCACGCATGAGTGGCGAATCGATTAACCAAAGACAGCTCAAAACACACAACTCATCTCGCAGAGCAGAGCAGACGGCGGTGGTGTCCATTTCCGGTTTCCGTTGTCTGTTCGAAGAAATGGACCCCCTCGGGGCATCTGGCCGAATCAAAGCCCCCAGCAGGTAACCGATGATGATGATGGCTCTTTTTTTTCCGAGAGCAAACACATATCTTTTACAACCGAACGCAAACCCAAAGATGGGCACCGAAAAAGAGAGCGAGAAAACCGACTCAACACGAGATCACTTCTTGTTAATTCCACCGTGGCCTAATGATTCGTTGTTGCCGGAAGAATTGGAGCTGCAAAAATGAAAAAATATGAAAAATAAAGATCGCGCCGTGGTATGGGTGATGATGCGATTACGAAATCTTTCGATAACCATAATTTTACCGGTGCATCATTGTGCAAGTGGAACAGATGATATTGAGAGTGTTTTTTCGTTCAACAGGTTCATCGAAATTTTCAAGATTTTGTTCAAAATGACGGGTGTCACCAACCCTTCGGGCGCCTATGTTTGTCTGTATTGTGGGACTGAAATGGGATGGCTCTGAGAAACTCCGGTGTCTCATTTCCGTACCTAGCCGAATCCGAATTGGATTCACTTTCCTTCGAAAGCGTTTGTTCGGTCCGTCATCGCTGGGCCGATGAATGATTGCGGAGATTTTGGGATCACCTCCAAACACCTTTCACCGATATTTCATCGAACATGTGTTACTTAACAGCCGAATCTGGGCATCGTAGGTGGTTTGGGTACGGATTTCTAAATGGCAAGATAATATACATTCCTTTAACAGTTATTTCACCCTGCGCGTACCGATCAGAGCGATGAAAGCTTCACATTTCAATCGTTTTGTTGCTTTGATGTGTGTGATTTTATCTCCGCCGACTCTGGAGACCGGGTGAATCTCCCTCGCCGCGCACCGGCCGTCAGCATAAACGAATACAATTACCCATGTTCGGAGATTTGTGTACTTGAACTTGGCAAACCGTCTCGTTCGCTCGCCCGCTTGGCGATGGTGCACCTACGAGAGATGAAGCCGGCAATTACCGTTTTCGCACGACCTAGGCCGCCGCTGTTGGATCATGTTCAGCGCCATGATCGCAGCCCATTGTAGATCGTGAATTCGAGTTGCACGTTGCACTGTGGGTGGTTCTGCTTCTGACGGAGGCCTAAACTGAACAGATTAGAACAAAAAGTAAAGCTCGATTCACTGAACATATGGACGCACAACATCATCATGTCAGGATTGTTTTGAGGCATTAAAATAGATGCGCGTCAACATAAAGTATTCCATTCCTTTTTATTTCGTTTCGGTATTGATGAAATGACAAACTTTTCTTGAAATACCTCGCATCATATTTTGAACACCTAGTTCGTTTACTTGAGTGGCCATTTTATACCACCATCGGCCAGGGCTTTTAGATTCCGCTTGACAATTGCCCAATATATTTCGATTTAGGCACAATTGAGGGCAATTATGTGGGTTGAGCCCTTTTTATTAAATCCACCATGTTGTCACTGTACCTCAGCAAATAATCTTTAGAATTTCATAAGGTTCAACTTATGAACGATGTTTGAAATTCAGAAGCCTGACTTATGAATGGATTTTATTTTACACAATGTGTTCTTGTACGCCTTTGAGCTTTCCTAATCACAAGTGTTGATATATACTAGTGGTCAAGTCACTAGACCCATAATTTCAACGTCCGAGGTTCGAATCCAGGCTGCTCCAAATTTTTATTTTTTCAACATCAATATATTTCATAAGGTAAATTAATGGAATTCATAATGATTTCTTGTGGCAAATTATCATAATGCAATCTTATGAATATCGAAAGTTTATTTCGCTGAGCTAGACAAACTTGGTTAAAACTTTATAGGGCCTTTATGTGCTTTGATGAATGGTTGAATGCATTTTTTCAGACACTCTTCTTAGCATAGTTACGAATGCATAGATTTATTTCTAACGAAAAACAGAGTTTTTTGCTCACAGCTGCAAATCACATGTGAAATCCGAAACGATAAGAAGATAGTTTTTACGTAAAGGGTGATACGGTCAAAATTTGGTCAAGGGAAAACGCGTGTAAATCGGTGAAATCGTTTATTTAAAAAATCAAATTAAATTTCTTTTTTAAGTTCAATTAGTATAAAATTCAGGAAAAATATTCAGTTAGGCTTCCGCTTTTCCAAATCCGAATTGCCGGGCCTTACGCTTGACCCCTGCCATCAGATTTTGTACAGCCACCTTGTCCACCTTCTTGGCCGCAGAAAGCCAGTTTGCCTTGAACTGCTGCTCGTCCTTAGCAGTTTTTTTTGTCTTCTTTAGGTTCCGCTTGACAATAGCCCAGTATTTCTCAATTGGGCGGAGCTCTGGCGTGTTGGGAGTGGTTCTTGTCCTTGGGAACCACCTGCACGTTGTTGGCGGCGTACCACTCCATGGCCTTTTTACCGTAATGGCAAGATGCCAAATCCGGCCAAAACAGTACGGGAACAACCGTGTTTTTTCAGGAAAGGCAGCAGACGTTTATTCAAACACTCTTTCACGTAAATTTCTTGGTTGACAGTTCCGGAAGCTATGAAAATGCTGCTTTTCAAGCCACATGTACAGATGGCTTGCCAAACCAGATATTTCTATGCGAACTTTGACAGTTTCGTGTGCTTGAAAATATCTGCTACCTTTCCCCTTCCTTTTGCAATATAAAAATCCTGTCCCGGAAGCTGCTTGTGGTCGGCTTTGACGTCCATTACCACGCAGTCAAACTTCGTCAGTATCGTCGTGTACAGCCTCCGGGATCGCGCTTTGGCCGTCGTATTTTGTTTATCATCGCGATTTGGAGTCACTACCTTCTTGTAAGTCGATAGTCCGGCTCGTTTTTTGGCTCGATGCACGGTTGTAGACGATACACCCAGCTTATTTGCGGCATCCCGGAGAGATAGGTTAGGGTTTCGCTTGAAACTACCGGCAACTCTCTTTGTCGTCTCAGCGGCTTCCGGTTTTCGATTTCCCCTCGATCCAGACTTCCTGGCTGTCGACAAGCGTTCCCCAAACAATTTAATTACATTTGTAACGGTTGATTTGGCAACTTTTAGCGATTTTGCCAACTTTGCGTGCGAGTAGCTCGGATTTTCGCGATGCGCGACCAAAATTTTGATACGCTGCTCTTCTTGCTTGGACGGCATTTTGACAACTGAAGAGTGAATTCCAAAATCAAAATCGGAGCAACATTCTACACACACACACACCTTCAAAATGAGGGGTGTTCAGGTTTTTTAAATGCAAAATTGAAAGAAATACGTCAAGTTGATATTGACCAAATTATGACCGTATCGCCCTTTAGATGGATCCTCCCGATTAAACCCGAACGGTGCTTTTGTTGAAATGGTATTATAATATATATAAATTCCTTTAAGAAAACAAACAAGAGGTGTCCAATCATCGGCACAAAAACTGTGCCCAAAATTTGGTTTAAGTCTGAGAATGTCGATTACAGGTTTTCATTTTCTATCGATCATATCGGATAAATTGACCAAAAGAATATAAAGGTTCCCAAAAAAAACCTAATGAACTATTTGCTCGCAAATTCTATGTCACAAGAACGCTTGACAAAAACTTCTGGATCTGGAGGATCTGTGGTTTTGCTATTTAAAAAAATCTCAGAAATACGATACCATTTAATATAATTTTATGAAGGCTTTACTAGAAACCTCTACACCAGGCCTTTGATGATATAGTTGCGTAAATTCTTTCGAATCATTTTGCCAGCCGTACACGGAACATTTCGTCCAAGAATACGCTGTTGCAAATGATTCGGAAGCCAAGTTTGAGTTTTGAGTCCTTTCGTCTGTTTCTTCAATTATCTGTTTGTTATTTTGTTATTACGGTGTTACGCTTAAAAGTTTAATAAGGCGTTTCGTAACTTCTTTATTCTTTTGTAGTTTGGTGTAGCTTGGTGTAGTTGGTGTGTCATTTAATATGCTCTGAGAGTCTTCCGGGGCAGTTTTCTCGAACCAAAAATGAATGATACAACTTAGCTTCTTTAGAAGCATTTCACCAGCCGTGCAAGGATCATGTCGTCCACAGAAACGCTGTTGACACTGCCTCAAAAGGTGTTACATTTTCATGTTTACTTTCCATTTCTCTCAGTCATGTTCATGTCAACTGTTTTGTATGGTGTCTTGTCGTCTTTTTGTCTGTTTGTTTTTTAGTTCACCAGTGTCACGTTTATAAGTTTAATAAGGTGTTTTATTCATCTTCGGTATTTCTTCATGATTTCTGCAGTATTTTGTAGTTTGTGAACTTGAGCCTCGAGCCGCTTCATGCCATTCTGTGATATGAATTCCACTCCTCTCAATTTCTTGCCATAAGTAGTTTTGCCATAAATATGCGAATCGTACTTTATATTCTAAGGCTGATTATAGTATACTTCCGTAATCACTTCTATATGATAATGTATCGAAAATAGTTCAGTCTGAGAGTTCTAATTTTCTTGTTGATCGTTCTGTTGTTAAGCAATATGTGGATTTTCTCTTCCTTCTACGACGTTATTATTTACGCCGTCGTGATTTGAGTAGTTTGTTTGGATTTCATCTTCTGTTTGTTCTGTTAAGTTGATACATCGCCCATTGCCGGTGCACATTCTAGAAGCTGCGTTTTCTTCAAAACTGGGTTCCTAGAGTTATGTAAGCAAAATCGGCTCACGCTGAAAGACTGTTCGTCAACTTGAGCGGCCATTTTATTTCCCCATCTCTTCATCACTGCAGCACCCCGAGTCACTTTTCTAGTATTTTTCATGTTCCGCTCAACAAGTGCCCAATATTTTTCGATTGGGCGAAATTGAGGGCAATTGGGTGGGTTCTGAATCCACGCTTTTTGTCACGGTACCACTGAGTTTTCTCTCGACTGGCCTTTGCGTGCTCTGATGAATGGTTGAATTGACTCATCTGCAGTAAATCGCATGCTAAATCACATGTTTTATAGCGAACTTATCAGTAAAGACGAATTTATAGACGAAGTATGTGTTGACCATGGCCATATACAAACGATTGCTTTTGTGTAGACGTATCCTCCAAACATTGCTTTTGTTGGAATTGTTTTTTTTTCCGAGGGTCCGGAGTTCGCTCTAATAGTAATCAAAGACCTTTGTCAATAAATCTGCATCTCAGTGTTCAGAGCTTACACTCTCCAGGTTACAAAAGCGACACGTGTCTTCATTTCGCATACCGATGAGTTTTAGGTGATATTTACTAGATATTTACTACAATTTTCAGTTATTAAACCTGTGTATAAACTCAGATCACGTTTCGATAGATTTGGTAACCGATATGTACGACAATCATTTGGCTTTATAAAACGTTTTGATTGCCGAGCATTTTAGGTCTGGTTCCAGGTGTACTGTACCTTCTTTCCGATATCTTTTACTCCCAGAACATAAGCTCCATTTTAAGAGCACAAGAAGATAAGCCAAGAAAGGGTTCGGGACTAATGAATTGGGTGGTTTATCCTTCTTTGCCAAATCGTCAGCTTTTTCATGTCCACCAATTCCGCAATACCTAGGAACCCAGTATAGGTTAACAGTGTTGCAATAATTCAGAACATTATCCGTGTAATTCCTTCTTATACAGATTACTGCACATTCTAGGATAGCATATATTTCAGCCTGAAATACCGTGGGCCATTTTCGCATAGACACCGAAAAGTTAATTCCAGGGCCAGTTATTTCCGCACCTACCATACTATCGTGTTCGGAGCCATCTGTATAAAAGATTAATGATCCGGGACGAATATTTGGTACTAAAGTATGCAAATCCAGACAAGTCACGTCATGAACTAGAAAATTGTGGTTAAAGTAGTTTATTTTCTCTCATTCCCTCAGTCCTCATTAATCATTATTTGTGGACTTGGTTGAAACTCTTTTGTGATACTCAGGTGTCCAATAAGATCCCCATCGAAGAAATTCAGGGACTGTCTGAGCCTTAGAGCATTTTTCAATGCATCCAATTCAATCAATTGATTTAGAGAAAGATGAGGACAAGCCTTGCAACTTGTTTAATTTGTTTTGTGACGTTTTCTATATGGTTTTCGGGCACCAGATAAGTGACGCGTAGTCGAGTAGATCCAATGAATCATATTCGGCTTCAGGCCCCATTGTTTCCCAAAAGTTCTTTTACAGATCCAGAAAGCACTTATCGTTTTCCCTATTTGTTGGTTCAGATAAAGTTTGTTATCAAAAGTTACCCCCAAATACTTAACTTTAAGAAATTTTGAAAAATATTCTCTATCGGTGGCAGTGTTGCCCACTCAAGTAACATTGCCAAAACCATCCAGCTTTATGAAGTCTTATTGAAGTTTTATGAAAGCCGCTAGAAATCAATTTGCTTTTATTATGGCAGTAAGAGGTGCCAATAGGTTTCAAAGTTTAGTCAGGTTTATGAGAACCTACACAGCTTCTTTACAACGATCTTAAAACCTTGTCTTCTAAAATTCCTTTTACTCCTATCAAAGGTTTTATTTTGACTTTATGAACTCGTAAAATGCTGTTTTGAGATGCCGTTTTAGGACTTATTCAAATTATCTTATTATGGTCAGCTAAAAAAACATTTTAAAACCATTTTGCCCCCAGTAAATGCATAAACGGCAAATTGGCATTAAGGAAAGAAACCATATGACCAAATAGTTTTATAGTAGCCATTCCGAAGATTAATTGGCTTTTTGGCAAAACTACGATTTCTTCCAATTGCCATATTGAAATATCAAAATCATTGAAATTTGGAAATACACCAAATTTTAAATGTAATGGAAATGAACTGTAGGTTAGAGTCCAATTTTTGCATTCTTTTAGATAAACTTATTGAATTCCATACATTTTCAGGAAATTCATGATTAATTATCGAATATTGGTTTCAATTTTGTTTCTGTTGATGTAAACACGCATAATCTCCGAGGAATTTAGTTCGGCTCTTAGCGTGCCAATATTTACCATCAAACTAAATGCGAATATGCTTTAGGGCAGATAAGCTGTGAAAACCCTATTTTTTTATATTTTGCTATCGAACAAAATTTCCCGAAACACTAGAACTTTTTTCTGAGGTATTATTTACTGCTAAATGGATCAGAAGAGCAGAGAATCGAATAAAGTAGATCAACAAAAACCAACCACTGCGTTATCACAGTGAAGTTTGACGGCTGTGGCCATTTGGCCCTATGCTGGTTTTAATGGCAGCCAATAGGTTTGATGAAGGTGCTCAAGTGGTCATAACATCTTTCACTAGAACATTTTCAAAATCTCTATGGTCTTTTAATGGTTTAATTAACTTGTTTTCACAGCCGTGAAAACAAAGAGTGGGCCACTTGGTACACATTTCGGCTTTATAGATTCATAGAGAAGGTGTTGGTGGACAAAACAGTTTTGAATGAAGTTTTATCAACGAAGCCGGGAGGAGTCCTATACGGCCGGAATAAAACAAAAATTGTTACTTGGGCAATATGTAATAGTTTCATTGAAAAATAACACTCAAATTTTCGTTGGATATGTGTTATTTGGTTTGATTATTTTCTATTACATTTCTAATTCCACCGTATTATTCAAGGTTTTACCATAAAATTTTATATTCAATGATAAATCTCTCTCGACGTCACGCGTCCGACTTCACCGATATCTATTTATTTATTTGACGTCAAACAAAGTAGACCAATACAAACTACATAGATAATTACATGTTTACTTCCTTAAACTGAACTTAAATGCTATCTTGTGTCAATTCGCTGATTTTTTAAATATTTTTGCAATTTTTTCTTAGAATAATTAAAGTCGCACATTTCACTATACTGATTATAGAGAGTCATCATGCTGTTCAGCGGTCCAAATTTAGCATAATCAGTACGGTGACGATCAGCCGCGAATAGATTACGATTACGTAATTGTCGAGTTGGAGCATAAAAATTCAGCTTTGATAAAAGATCAGTTGAGTCAATGCGATGTGATACCAAATCGTTTACAAACAAAACTTTTGCAAAATCCCTACGTTCTTTCAAAGTTTGAATATTGATCAGCATACAACGTGCCTCATATGCTGGTAGTGGTAAAGCTGTCCATCCTAGCCTGCGTAGTGCATATAATAAAACTGTTTTTGAATTGACTCTATTCTTTCTTCATGTTTTTTATATAGGGGGACCAAACAATACTACAATATTCTAATATTGACCGCACATAAGCAACATAAAGAGTTTTAATTGTATAAGGATCTTGAAAGTGGTATCCAAAACGTTTTATAAAATTAAGCATATTGCCTGCTCTATGGATTATCGTGTTATAATGATCTACAAATGTAAGTTTTGAGTCTAGAATAATCCCTAAGTCTCTTATCTTATCGCATTTTGGACAATTTCATTTCCTAATATGACTTGAACATTTGGTGTGCTTTGTTTTCTGCTGTACGTAATAAGATTACATTTTTTTAACATTTAGTTTCAATAGACTTTTGCAGCACCATGTATGGAAGATTTGAATTTCATTACGAAATACATTAATGTCATTATCGTTCTTAATTTCAAGGTACAGCTTTATGTCATCCGCATATATGAGAAAATTAAGTTTTTTAAAATAAGTGATATGTCATTGACGTATAAGATGAAAAGAAGAGGTCCTAAATGTGAACCTTGAGGAACCCCCGATGTGACTTGGATTGGAATAGACATTTTATTGTTAAACTTACAATTTGCTGACGATCAGTTAAATAAGACTCAATCCAGTTAAGTAGTTTCATCTCAAATCCCATCTTTTCAAGCTTGAAAATCAGCATTGGAATATCTAATCTATCAAACGCTTTGCTGAAGTCGGTGTAAAGAGCTTCCACGTGATTACCTTTATCCATTGCATTTAATGAGAAATTGACGAATTCCAGCAAATTCGTAGCTGTTGAACGTCCTTTGAAAAAGCCATGTTGTGCAGTAGTTATTCTATTTTTAATCTTGGCTAAATACATTTTTATTTATAATCGATTCGAAAAGTTTTGGAATGCATGATATTATGGCAATGCCACGATAATTTCGAATATCGGATTTTTTGCCAGATTTATAAATTGGAATTAGGAAAGACTTTTTCCATTCTTTCGGGAATTCACCACTTTCCAGTGACTTATTGAACAGCCAAAATAAAGGAGTTGTAAGTTCACTTGCTAGATTTTTTATGAATACTGGTGGAAGTCCGTCAGGTCCTGGGCCTTTATTGGCATCTAATTGTCTAAGACCAGTAAGAATGTCTTGTACGAAGATGCTACTGACCCCAATATCCCTTGGAAAGTCAGGAAAGTATGAGAAATATTCTAAGTCACGATCATTATCCGAAAATTTAGTGTAGGTTTCTTGAAAAATGTAGCAAAAAGATTACAAATATCTTCTGAATTATCTCCTACTTTTTCGTCCAATGTCATATTAGTTGGAAAGTTGCATGATTTAGTCTTAGTTTTAACGTAATTGAAGAAATTTTGCGGACATGACCTAATCTCACTTTCAGTCTTTGTATTATAATTCGATAGTGCGGAGGTTATAGCTAAGTTAAGTTGATCACAGATATTCAGATACCTTTCCAAATTAGCTTGATTATTGTGATTTCTGTAAATTTTGTGAGCCTTTTGTTTCGATTTTTCAAATTAGTGATTTGTTTGTTGAACCAAATTGGTTTTTTAGAAGCATTATTTCGTCTTTTTTTGTGAGTGGAACTTCTTCCTGAACTATTTCCAGTAACAATTTATGAAATGTCTCTACTGCACAGTCAACATTATTTTGATACTTTAAGACCTTTTGCCAGTCTGTGTTTTTCAATTTACACTTAATATTGTCATAATTGGCTTTCTTGTAATCAAAGACGTTTTCATAATCAAATTCATTCGGATTTTGTTTTTTATGTACAAATACAGAAAACTCGATTGCTGTGTGAAACGCCTCATTCTTCCATAAAGGATAAAGAGATTCACTAACACAGAAATCCTCTTGTGTATTTGTTAATAGAAAATCCAAGTAGCAATTTTGTTGATTTTTCACGTGGTTAATTTGGTTAAGCTCCTAAAACGCAATTTTCTCAAAAATGAAATGCAATGTTTCGTTATCACCAACGACAGGAAGTAAAATACTCTCATTTTCCGAGTCAGGAATAAAATCTGCATTGCGCTGATTAAAATCGCCATATATATGAATTTTATATTCAGGAGGAAATTGAGTTATAGTTTCTTCAGCTGCTTGAAAGAATAATTCGTATGTTGACTTACAAGCTTGATCTGGTGGAAAATATACTGTTGCAAAAATATGAGTTTCACCAGCAATATGTGTTTTCACCCATACATGCTCAAATTCTTTAAATTTAGATGAAACCAGGAGTTCTGAACTAAAATTTGATGAAACTGCAATGAGAACTCCTCCGCCAGACAATCTTTGTGTTAAAAGTAAATCCCGGTCATCCCTAAAAACATTATAATCACTTCCAAAATTTCTTCACTTTTAATACTATTATTCCAGCTTGTTTCGGTACCCAGGATAATCGAAAAATTGGAACCTAAAATATTTTTATGTATAACATTCATTTTTGCTGCACTTTTCATGCGATTGAAATTCTGGCAATACACCAGAATTTCGGTGGAAGGTAATTGTGGAGAAATTGATCGAAGTACGTCATTATTTAAAACTATAGATACATTACCGGGCGCGTCCGGTTCGTTATATTCTACCTCTGTAGAGTGCGTCAGGTCGTGCGAAAACACGGCCGCTCACAGGAGCAGGACGCAGTGCTGCGAGAAAGAGCTCCGCAGGGCAGGACTTAGTAGTATACTCCGGTGGAGCCTGCTCGGTGACTTCTGAGGTTGTTGGTGATGTTATTGTTGTTGAGATTGTTGTTGTTGTGACTATGGTTGATGCTGTGGTTGTTGTTATTATTGTTGTTGATGTTGTTGTTGTTGTTGTTGTTGTTGTTGCTGTTGTTATTGTTGCTGTTGTTATTATTATTGAAGTTCCTCGTGTTGCGGTTATTATTATTGTTGTGGTTGTTGTTGTTGTTGTTGTTGTTATTGCTGTTGTTATTGTTAGAGTTCCTCCAGTTGCGGTTATTATTATTGTTGTTGTTGTTGTTGTTGGTTAGTGTGTTGTTGTTGTTGAGTTATTGTTGTTGTTAGTTGTTGTGTGTTGTTGTTGTTGTTATTGTTGAAGTTCCTCGTGTTGCGGTTATTATTATTGTTGTGGTTGTTGTTGATTGTTCGCTTATTGTTGTTTGTTGTATTGTTGAAGTTCGTCTCCTGTTTCGCTTTCTACGGTTGGTGGGATTTTTGAGCACCTACTTTCCTGCTGTCGTCGACGCAGTTGACGCAAATCATAGGCTGACCAATCAGCTCTCCATACATTTTTGGCACCTAGTTGACGCCAGCCAGAACTGCCTTCTAAGGGCTCGTCGACATAAGATCTAGCGAGTGCAAGATCTTGAGCTAGCTCATCAGCACAGAGAGAGCTGATGGCTGTTGTTAATTGTTGCAGGTTCAGGAAGTTGCAAGGCAGCCACTGATCGCGATAAATATTTTACTTCGTTAAGGATTGCCGCTGCCGGGAATTCCTTTGTTACAACTTCAACTATGTTTAGTTGTATTGACGAAAGTTGATCTTCCAATTTATTAAAAACCTGCTCCAGTTTTTGCGCTATATCTACGACATGAAATCTTTCTACTGCGCGTTGGTGCGTAGCATCCTTGAGTAAACTGCCCTGGTTTGGGCTAAATACCACCGTAGTTCATGGGATTGGAGGCTCGCAGGACTGGAGCCACTATCAGATAGACGGATACAGCGGATATTCGTCTTCGATGTAATTGCGGAGATTTATGGACTGCACCTGAGCTTCTCCCGCAGATTCCAGTTTCAACATTCCTGCTCGAAAG
>JASCZW010009009.1:0-66156 GCA_034211315.2 Aedes japonicus
ACTTAATTGGATTAATCTCGTAGGTAATGGTTGAAATGGTTGTAATGAAAGTAATCAGATTTATTTAGCTGCTTTGAACGTATTTAGATTACTGAATATGTAATTAGTTATATTGCAAGTGCAACTAATGAACTTAAACTACACAATTTCGGCAGTAATTAATGTACTTAAAAATAAGTACGGTATTATTCAAGTACTCAGAGCTGTAATTAATGTATTTTATTTATCTCTACATAGGAACACCCGAAAAGACGAACTGAAAACTTTATGTGTCCGATGATACCCGGCGCAGATTTGTCGTACATTTATACTTTATGTGCTGGTTGACAAAACTGTGCTGAATTTGGCTCCAAAAGTTCGCCGGTGTCTGAGATATTGTTGTTGCGATAACGTTTTTTTTTACCTAAAACTGCATCAAAACTCAAATAAAGCCATTTGGACAGTCTTCAGCAAAGTTGTGCGTTTTGATAATATTGATAACTTTGTCTGGTAAGTTTTGAGCCATAAAAAGGAAAAAAACAAGTTTTTAGGTTAGTCTACATACTAAATCAATTATATATGAGAATGCTTTTGATATAGGTACTAATTATGTTCAGCAATGTTTTGTAAATATATAGTTCTAAAACTTTGCTGAAGACACTAACCTTCTATCTTGTACCCACACAATATTTGTTTAAGTAAAGTATCACTTAAGTAAAACATTATTTGAATTTAAACCACGATAAATTCATAGATTAAGCTCACTTGAAGCCAATTGAGGTCATTGATATTTTGTAGCTCATCAACATGTTAAGAAAAACCGGCATTTTTTTCAGAGAACTACAATTTTCATGTTTTTTTTTTATTCTGGCAATCAGGGTTTCGGGTTCACCCTGTACGTAATAAACTTCTATGAATTCATTGCTTATCAACGATTTATCTAGCACTTAAAACTGTGCCTTTGCACAGCAGTGATCAGACTTTAAATTTGTGGGCTTGCTTGTAAAATGGTTGAGTTTCATGGAAAACTCCTAGTCCACAAGTCAGGATTAAGGCTTTGCCCTGTAGATTTTCGATTTTTGTTTTATAAAATTAACCTCCGTTCATTAAGGGGGACATATATCATCGAAATTTACGGTCCGCATCTTAGATTCACAGCATGATAGCCACTAATGTTAGCCTCCTAGCACGAGGTCAGATCGACGGTGATGAAATCGAGGTAGTAGACGAATTCGTGTATCTGGGCTCATTGGTGACCGCCGATAACGCCACCAGCAGAGAAATACAAAGGCGCATTATGGCTGGCAATAGTGCCTACTTTGGACTCCGAAGGGCGCTAAAATCGAACAAAGTTCGCCGAACCACAAAGTTGACCTTCTACAAGACATTAATAAGACCGGTAGTTCTCTACAGCCACGAAACATGGACACTACTAGTGGAGGACCAACGCGCCCTTGGAATCTTTGAACGGAAAGTGCTGCGTGCCATCTACGGTGGAGTGTAGATGGAAGACGGAACGTGGAGGAGGCGAATGAACCACGAATTGCACCAGCTCCTGGGAGAACCTCCCATCGTACACATCGCAAAAATCGGTTGACTACGATGGGCTGGGCATGTCGTAAGAATGTCGGACGACAGCCCTGTGAAAATGGTTCTCGAAAACGAACCGACAGGTACAGGAAGAAAAGGCGCGCAACGAGCAAGGTGGATCGATCAAGTAGAAAGCGAGGCTGGCGTGTGACAGCCATGGACCGAATAGAATGGAGACATCTTCTGTGTACAGCAGAGGCCACGCTGGCCTAAGTCTGATTGATATTGATATATTCTTAGCTTCACTCACTTAACCCATTTTCGCCGTTTTCCACAAAACATTTTTTTTCGACGATATCGTATCAAAATATAAGTCTTGTGGATGCATTAATGAAATTTAGTATTTTTAGAGGTTTTTTTTTGACGCTTAGGAACACCGGACAGCATGTTGCGTATACGCAACACTGGCGCATTGCTCGACAAATAGAATGCAACATACATTTTAAGCTCAAATGGTACACACTCAGCCACACCTTAATGGATGGTTAATTAGCTACAAATAATATTTGGCCTTTTGTGAACATATTCCCATTGTGAAACGACAAAAAATATAACCAGTAACTTCTAGTTTATGATTGAAATAGTTTCCATAAGACATGTACCAACTCATATAATGCAATTTGTGAGTTTTTTTTCTATTGGTGTGTGTGAACACAGTCAGTAAGATAGCCAAAGGATATACCTTTCAAACAAATTAATTTGTTTTGATCGTATTTAACGTACATGGATACACGAATTTTTCAAAACCACTGTTGCGTATACGCAACAGCGGACGGAAATGGGTTAATGTCTGTCGAACTGCCAAATTTGGAGGACATCTGCATTGAGTTATCTCAAATTAGAAAAGTAGTATAGCTAACTATATCACAACACATTTCGATTGATTGAGCTGATTGGGAATAATGAAATCATTGCGTATACCCAGGTAACCAGGAATCATTAGCACAAGCAGTTAATCAACCCTAAATCTGCATTTCAGATGCTATTTGACATACAGATATTCAGAGCTTTATATTAACATTATCCCAGCATCTTGAATGCTATCTGTTGTAAAGTTGGATTTCAAATGTTATTTAAATGCTTGTAGCCTGTAATAAGCATTTCGCATGCAAAATAGCACTATCACAGCATTTTAGTAACGCAGCTGTAAATTGAGCCAAAAGCGGCATTTATGTTGCATTTAAGGCGACTTTATGGCTTGAAAGGTTGCCGTAAAGACGCTTTGGAACTGCTTGTTGGTTACCTGGGTAGGATCATGCCCACCACAAACAAGATTAGCTTGGAGATCAACAGAAGCATAAAGTTGCCAAAAGGCAAGAAATCATAGAGTTTCTAATTTGACGAAATCCAGCAATCGTAATTTTGGGTGGATTAGAATATATTGTTTTGAGAACGTTAAGCTTGTTTGAAGCTGATAATAATTCTACAATTATAATGGTTTGTAGAACGTAGTTGTACGTATTGAAATGTTTTACCAATGAAAAATCACAATCATCAGTGCCAGTGTCCCTAACAGCATCCTTACTGTGCGTTTAAATTGTGCAAAATCGGCTCTCAAGCAATTCACTTCAAATTTACTTTGTTTTCTAAATAAAAAACCACCATTACACTTTGTGAGTAGTTTCAACAGCATCCTTACTGTTGTGTTAAATCGGTTCAAATCAGCACTCAAGCTAAATGATGTTTCATTTGGAAAACGACTTCATTTTTGAGAACGCGTGAGAACCGATTTGGACTGGCTTAACCAACAGCATGAATGATGTCAGGTCTACTCACAGAGTGTGGTGGTGGTGTTTTATTAATAGGACAAGAAAAAAAAAGTATGGCTTGAGAGCCGATTTGGGCTCATTTAAAACCACAAGTAAGGATGCTGTTGGGGCTGCTCACAAAGTGGTATTTAATTGAAAAAATAAGGTAGTACCACATTCTGTGAGTAGACCTAAATCATTCATACTGTTGGTTAAACCACTCCAAATCGGTTCTCAAGTATTCTCACAAATGAAGTCGTTTTCCAAATGAAACACCATTACCACACTTTGAGTGACCCACACAGCGTCAGAACAGCGTGAATTCAGCGTACCGTTTACCAAAATAAACCATGCTTCAAAACCAACGCTATCACACTATCGCTGTCTATCATCCCAGCAATTTCTCGTAGAAGTGCAGGGGTGTTCTCGGCTTCCAATAAACCGAGTATCACGTCAACATGTGTCTAACCTTTCCTTTTTTAACCTGTATTCGTTCGGGGCCTACGACGTTATTGCTCGACCAACAGTTTTTACACATTGAGGATATATGTTAGTCCCAAGCATCATCTGGCGACTTTTTGTATAATTACAGCTGATCGATCAAAAACTCATTAAATTAATCTCTATCCATTGGTAATCATAAATTGTATTTAACACGTAAAATTGTTGGGAAAAAACGAGGTTTCACAGGCTGGAAACTTTTGTGGAAATTGGATGCTTTTGTTTCGAATTACATCATGGTAAGTAAAGATGCGAAAAAATATTTTAAAATCATAAAACTACGTATTTTCTTGAACTGAAGTTGACTTGTAAAACCAGGATTAAAGCAACATCCTAAAGATGTTGGGTTTGTGTTCAATAGAATGGACTTCCATGAATCCATTGATGATCAGAGATTTTTTTTCTTCTATCATGTAAAATCACGTATCCTAGTTTAATATAACAAAACTAGGAATGGAAATTATTTATTATAAAATGTTAAATTGTTTTTTCCTTTACTATCGAGATTTTCAGCCCTGGACTGATTCATCTCCCGTCGTAGTCACACAAATACCTTTAGGGTATTTTCGTAACTTGTCCGGGGGTGAGATTCGTACTCGTGACTTTGGAGTGAGAGGTATGGATGTTATCCACTACGCCGGGGTCGCCCTCATGTTAAATTTTGATATTGCCGTTTTTGTTGGTTCTCTTTAAATTCATTGGTGATTATAAGTCTTTTCTAGCACAAGAAATTGTAATGAAAAACGAGCGCATGTTCACCAAATTATAGATCCTAAGAATCCTTTTATGATTGCAGATTTGTTTTCCAGCATGTGAAATTGTTGGGAAAAACGGGTTCACAATCACAGAACAACTAATTTTCAAGGAATTAGTTTTTTTTTTTTGCAAAATCGTGATTTTGGAACATTGCCTCTTTTGGTATATTTTTTCTTGACTATCGGGATGTTCAGTCTGGGGCTGGTTCATCCTTCGTCGTAGTCACCTTTTTAGGCTATTTTCGTTATTTGTCTTGTATTTCACGGTATGGAGCTTTTTGGATCTAGAGGTAATGATGGATTTTCTGTAGCTCGTTTTCTGGCTAAGAAGATTTGAGAGGTTTGAAAAATTACGTTTGAGTTTCGTAAGTTTCTGGAAATTTTGATTACCTGTTTTTTCAAGTTGGCATCGTGCTCCCGAAATCTTATTTTCTAAAGAGATCACTCTTCAATCTTGTTAAAATCAACAAACTGCTGTTTCATTTTGTCCAAAATTGGAATCGTGTATATCATGGGTGAGATCAATCAGATTATAAATTCATAACAAAATTACTTTTTTCAAATAACTCTAAATACGTTACACTGGAAATTTTACTTTTCTAAGTCTGAAAGTGTGTTATTTGTGTAAGTACTCTTATGTTTTCTTAAAAATTCAACGGATTATAGAAAGTTGATGATCATAAATCGATTCAGTAAAACTAAATCGATGAATTTCAAGGCTGATTTCTGCTGAGCAAATCCAGAATCAAGTTTTCGAAAACAGGGATCCCTACTTTCCATGAAGATTCGTAGTTCTGTGAATATAACCTCATTTTTCTCAACATTTTCATGCGCTAGAAAACATCAATGATCTCAAATTGATTCACAAAGGTTCATTCCAAAAATAAAAAACTAAGATCTACAGGGCAAGGCCGAAGTCCAGTTTTTTTTCTTAGCTTAATGTCCATTAAAAATCGTATTTGTTAGTGTTATTCCCAAGCATAACCCAGTCCTATAACTTCAATCCAGCCAATCATTGACCGATTCCCTCAAACAAACTGCTGTATCTCAACCGATTTGTTTCCTTATTTGCATTCTCCTTTTATTTGATTTTTTTTGCCATGGATCTCTACCCAATATTCCCCAAACGGTCATCGATCGCCAGACTGCTGAGTAAACAAGTAATGAAATTAACGTTATATCCCACCGACCCCCTCAAACCATTAATGCAAGCTCCCCTTCCCTGGTACAACAAAATTGGGCGTTTAAAATGTGTTAACTATATGCGCTTCTGAATTGTTTTTTACCCGTCCTCAAACAGACGAATAATGAAACTCATCCAAACACAGTTATGGTTTCGAGGTAACCATTACTCAGCGTTTACTTTCCGAATAGGACGGAGTTAATTACCCGACGAAATGACATCAATAATCCCAATCAGCAATTGCACGATGATGATGACGAGAAGACCTCGATGCATTTATTCCAGACCACCCACATCATCATTGATCTCGCGTGGGTGGAGGTGGAGGAGGAGAGGAGCTCCCTAAAAATGCTTCCATAGGCAAAACCACCGACGCCGACGACCACAATCAAGCGCTCGCGGTTGAAGGGGGTTGACATAAATCATGGAACGGTGCACTCCTTCTGTGTTGATGCATTTCTTGATTGATGCAGGATAAACGACAGATGGATTGCTCCCTTGTCTGCAGAGTTCTAACAGTTATGAGCGGCACGAATCACGCCCGATGGATACTGACTGACGATGGGGTTGTGGATGTAAGCGAATTAGTGGTCCCATCTTGGATTTGCCGTTTGCCAACCTATGAACGAACAACCGACCGCCATTGTCGTCGACGTAATGCAATGTCGATTTGCATTTAGTGGCTACTTCCGTTCGTCCATCCGTCCGTCATCCAGGCAACTAATGCGGTTCCCGGCTTTCTGAGTCTCGTTGACAGTTATGAATTATGGATGATAGGCTGGAATAGGAGGATCGGAGTGACAGTTGTGCAATTATGATGGCTTGCAATGTTTGCATCACTACTTGTTTTATTGTCAATGCCATTTGCCCAGAGTAGGTTAATTACTTGCCTACTTTGTATTTGCTCTACCAGCATAAACTATAAATAGGCCAGCGAGAGATGACTGATCCGATACACACCAGCATGCAGAATATATATTTACAAAAAAAATGTCAACTGCAAACCGACGCTGGGTCGTTTTCACTATTTCGCATTTGTTTATTACTCTACGCGTCAATTTCACTTTTCAAACATTACAAACTCGTTCTCCACCGCCGACCGGGGTAAACACACGCACCGTTTTCGAAGGCGTAAGTAGACACATAAGCATCATCTCAATGAATACCGGTTGGATAGCGTAAGAGACGACGTCGATGCTACTTACTACTTGCCTTGATTTTGCTCGTATCATTTGGCATTAGGAGAGGTATGGGGGGCGGCGAGATCTCTTCTTTTAATGGGAAGATTCGAACGCGGCAACTGCAGCCTGCAAGTGGTTGAAAGTAGCCCTGCTTGAGCGAGGCATGTGCGTATCGACGTATTTGCCACTCACGGCCAGTTGGTAGGTATCGGATCGGTTGAGATTACATGAAGTTTGTGGGAATTTGTTTGAAAATGGGTAATGTTCGGCTATTGATCTAGGCATCTTGTTAACGAGGCTAATTGATGAGGTGATTTCGTGTCATTTTTTCGTTCAGTTTGATGTTATGAAATGCCGTGGTAGTCCACATTTGTAATCAAACATTGATTCTTTCTTGAAAAATAGGTATTTTAGATTCACTTAAAATATGGGTTCAGCAAGAGCCATTACTTTGGTTTTGTGAAAAATCCCATACATTTTCAATAATAATAAGTTCAATGCGTTGGTTCATATTGCACAAAGATCCCTCAATAACAACAGTACTTCTAAGTTTCTTCCAAACTTTAAATTTTTGAATGCAAGAAAAAACTAGCTTCAGTAAGATAGTAAAAGCTTTTTGACAAGCGTTCTGACAGATTTCAATTTCTCTTTCTGTTTCCTTGCTTAAAAATGCTGCCATTGAGCTCCAGCTGGAATCACCTTTCTAATCGGACCGTATTATGCTGCTTTTCTGTTGTTCTGTTCTGTTGTTTGACTGTGGAAACGATTTGGCAGACGTGGTAAGAGGCCTCGATTCTGCTTTGGTACCAAAAGTACCAGCTCGATTTCCTGGTCCAGAATAACAGAGTGGTTTGGCAAACGCTTCCACGGAACTGCTCTTCACTTCATTCCTCTCGACCCTTTAAGCGCTCAAAGGGAAGATCATTTCGATTGCGTAACTGAGAATGACTGAGGAGGCAAATCTTGGCCTGTTGAATGTCTCTCGAACCTTGTGTTACAGCGATGCACAACCAGAACACAGTTAGACTTCTAGATGACGATGAAAGCGATTTGGCAGGCACTTTTATCGATGGGATTATCTAGAAATGAATCTTTTTCTTTAATTCTGACGCCTCTCCAAGCCTTGACCAGTTTTGACTGGTGATGGCGATTTGGCAGGCGTTTTTTTAAGGTTTTTAAGGCATATTCAAGAATTCTGTAACTGTCCAAAGATTTACTTAAATTTTCACATACACTCGGCGAAATAAAATATGATTCATAATTTTGATATATATGAATGTGTAATTACCCAAAATTCAGTTTAATTGCTGTAAAATATTCTCAGATCAGTTACCAATCAAGCCAGTGTTAAATTATTTAGTCTTCTGGGACTATTTACATTTCAGTACAAAAAAAACGAAAAAAGAGGGCAAAATTAAAATAACACCACCTTTTCTTTTAACTCAAAAACAATTTCATTTCTAAAAATTATACTTGAAGAAGTACTTAGTAATGTGTATACGAGCCAATGTTTCGAATAACTTCAATTAGTCGCGATTTCATGGACAATATCAGCTTATCCAGCGTATCCTGCTTCATATGCTCCCAGCATGCTCGAACTCGTTGTTTCAGCATGTTTACGTTGTTGAATTGCTTGCCATTTGCGTAAACACGACGAGCAAAAATAGACCAGAGGTTCTCGATTGGGTTCAGATCCGGAGAACAAGCTGGCCAGTCGAGAAGTTTTTTATCAGAAAATCACGCCTTAGTCAGTTTTTAGTTGTGAATGGCCGCATTATTTGGCTGAAAAACAAAGTCTGGACCCATCAGTGACTTGCCGTGTTCAACCACGCTCATTTCAAGCATCTTCACGTAATCTTCGGACTAAATTTTATCGAACCATCAGTGTTCCACCACCAAATTTCCTGATCGTTTTCACATACGGGTGGACTGGTTTTTATTTTAAATCTAGTGGTGATAGAAAAAGGCAAGTGACAAATAGCAAGGAAGGGGACGGGCCTGGGATTGAACTCCCAGTAAGCAGAACGGGTAAAACTGCTGGTAATAGAAAATACATCTAAGCATGAACAAGTAGAATGAATATTCCGACCAGAATACGCACCAGTAGGATCTATTAAAAATGAAAAGCATATTTTTAATGTGCATATAAAAAGAAGATTGCAGCCACTCTCATACTCCTAACGCTTCTGAAATTTCATGTAAATTTAGGTCGAAGCGGCCAAAGAGGCTTAAATTAACGTCTTTCCACTCAGAGTCTTGAGTCACAGAGTGCAAAAGTTAAACTTCAAGGAGGAACGCTTCCGAATCCTTTTATTTCATTAAGTACCACCTCGCAATTTTAGAAGCACAAATCAAACGACCACAGTTTTTTTTCATTTTAGCTCTTTTTTTCCTTTTTTTTTTTTTCATTCTATATAATCCATGTCGGGTATCTTCATTACATTTGTTAGATCTATTGTGACATATTTCCCCTGTTTTTGCTTTAGTCAGTATGCACATTCCTATTGCTAGAAATGATCGCCAATGTTTGATTTTCAGCGTTGTCCCAGAGCGGTATAACACACCGAATAAAGTGCACTACCGTACTGAGCTTCGTTCTCCAGATCTCAAGGGGTTCTAGTGGCCCTTTGCTGAAGAACTTAAATCTTTTGTTGGAGATTTCCGGGCAGTGGCATAACAAGAGTTTCGAATCTTATTTATCCATGTCGCAAAATCAACATGAACCATCTTGAAATCTTCCTATCAGCTTCAAGCTTCAAGTGGCTCGGAAAGTGACTAGTTATGAGGCCTGTGTATAAGATTAGATCGTTTTTGGTAATTTGCGAGTCGTTGATATGTTGGGAATAATGAAACGCTTTGATTGCCTAGCTATGAAACTGTTGTTCCAGTTTGCCTCAACTTTCAAGCATTCCAAGGCGTTCATCTTCATTCTCAGTGAAGAACCAGATAAACCACAAAAGGGTTCAGGTCCAACGAACTGATGAGACGATCCGAGTCTTGCTAGTTTATCGGCTATCTCGTTTGCATCACTTCCACAATGGCCAAGAACCCAGTACAAATTGACATGATTACTTCAAGACAACTTTTGGACTGATTGAACACATTCCCAAACATGCATGGAAGTGCACGTTGCTGACCTGAAAGCATATGGAGCTGCTTGAATGTTCAACATCCCTAATAGCACACTTGTTGCCATTCGGTTGAGATAGCATAAGTATGACTTGCTAAGTCATAATCAAGTTACTACAACTAATTATGATCGTAGTGTGCTACTTGGGATATAACGGAACATTCCAGAATTACTTTAACTTCAGGTTGGAATACAGTTCGCTTCTTAGCCATTGAAATTGATATGTCAATTCCTAGGCGAGTTAGTCCTGCTTCCACTTGATTGTTCATTTTTAAGCCATTTGTATAGAATACAATCGATCCTTGACGGAGGGTTGGACCACCTTTCTTTTCCACGAATCACGCCCAGGATCAATAACTTTATACGGAGAGTCAAAGTTGTATCTTTTCTGCACCCAATCGTCGATGTTCATAACTAAAGGATAGAATCTAACAAATTTTAGAATGCTAAGGGTCACATACCTTGTGATGCTTAGAGCTGCATTGCACTTTATCAAGCTTAAAACAAAACAACCAGAGGCAACGGTCTTAGATGGATGAGGATTTGTGGATTTGGAATCCTGAGTTGGGAGCTCGAGTTAGCTATTTTGGCGGTCAATATTGAATTCTGAGCCGTTTTTTTTATTTATTTAAAAAAAGACCGTGCAATATCGTAGTTGCTACTCCTTTACTGATCAGAACTAGTGTAATTGCACAGAGAACCACATAGATGGAGCTTGGGAGTAGCTTTTACATCTTCAATGTACAAGTTCACTAATTCTATGTATAGATCAGTACCGGCGCCGATCACGTCCTCACAGTCTTTTGGGTATCGTTGTTATTAGAGACCGTGAGCACCACTGCATCTCTACAATTGCCAAGGGAAGGATAGTTGTGTTAGTGTGGCAGGTTTTTATTTTTAGATCATGGATGAACTGTGGTAAGTGAAGCGATTAATGAAAGAGAGCGCAGTAGACTACTTTTTATTTTAAATCTAGTAGTGATAGAAAGAGGCAAGTGACAAATGGCAAGGAAGGGGACGGGCCTGGGATTGAACTTCCGACGATCTGCTCAGTAAGCAGAACGGGTAACCACTGAGCTACCCAGCCGCCTCGGAAGGCATAAGAAAGAAGAAAGTGGACAAATTCGCAAAAAAAAACTTGCTTTGGCAGGCCATATGCCAATGCGGTAAACTGAGTAAACCGTACATCACAACGGGTAACATCAACAGCGAAATTTACCGCACCGAGTGCCTCCAGAAGCGCCTGTTGCCTTACCTGCGGTCCCAAGAAGGCGAGACATTATTTTGGCCGGACCTGGCATCATGCCCGATCGACGTTGGATTGGTACAGAGACAATAACGTTGTTTTTGTACCAATAATCGCCAACCCCCCAAATTCACCAGAGATTCGTCCGGTGGAAAGATTTTGGGCCATAATGAAGGCCAAAGTTCAAAAATCGTCCAAGGTGTTTAAGAACGAGCTGGAGTCGAAGAAAGAATGGATGAAAGTGACCAAAAAGGTCGGCTCCACCATTGCACAAAATGTAATGAGGGGTCTTAAGGGAAAGGTGCGGGCTTTCAGCGATGGAAAGGAAATTGAATAAAGTAATTCTGCCGAAACGTAATCCATATGTATTTGTTCAACACTTTTTCGAGCACAGGCCATATATAACAGCTTAATGAAACGTTTCAGCTATCCGTGAAATAACTCAAAATCTACAATGAAAGAAAAGTGTCCGAAGTTTAATGTAGGCAGGCTTAAAGACACGAAAAACAACTCAACAACTATGTCAACATTCTTGACACATAAATCTGCTCAAAATTTTCTTCAAATTCTGGAAATATTCGTAACCTATTACCTGATGGATTCCTATTGACAATGAAAATGATTTGTTTTCCCAAAGCAAACTTTTTTTCCAATATAATTTATTTGGCGATGTGTCAGCTTCCAAAATTGGTAACAGCTATCACCAACTTACCGTAACAACCATTCAAACTGCCATAACAAAGCCCAAGACACCATTCGCCATATCAATGAATACGAAAAAGTTGTGACATCCAAAGTAGCAACAACTTCCCGTTAGATTTATGTTCTATCGATCAAAGTGCAAAACTTCGGGCAACAAAACCAAACAGTTTCCATACTTTGGAAAACAAACAAACAAACAAACAAAGGAACATAAAATCCGCCGCTCGTTCTACTGGAAGTCATCGATGTATATTTGCAAAACAACGGCGATAGTTTTGCGCCATAAACTCGCCGTCTAATGTCGAGAGCCGGCAGAAGCCGGGCGAGATGATGACGCTCTGCCAAGAAGTTCGTGAAGGGGGAGTTAATTACCGGTTTCTGTGTCACCGGTTTTTGTTTTGCCAACCGAGGCACCGGGGGATGATATTCGAACTCCTCGCTAGCTCGGTTGGCAAGATTGAAAATTTATGGCACGATCAGTGAGAGTGGTGTACAGAGTGCCAAAAGGTGTTGACGAGCCAAATGCCACTGCACTGGAAGACAACTTCATTTTCATAGGCCCTTTTCCGAGGGATGAGGAAGAAGGGGGAAGTATTCCATTGTTTTCAGCACGCCTTGCACAACAATCGGCGGGCAATAATCGCACAGTTTATTGCTTTCCAGTTCGTTTCGCCGGCGAGATAATAGATGTTGAAAAGCGGACCATATTTCTCGGTCTCTGGGATAGCGCTGCAGTTTTCCAGTTGTAGATATACGGACTGCAAAGTGTCGCAAGTGGCGATATTCAGCCGATATGAATAATGAGTTAATTAGAGGTTCGATTTCATCCTCTGCAGCTAATTAGTCATGCTACGGTTGTGCAATGGAGAATATTTCTGTCTGTGTACACAGTTGACCTTGGTGTCAGCCACTGATTGTGGCCGTTATCGCGCTGCAAATAGTTTCGCGTAATTGTTGCTGATTGAGATGAACGATTGCACTATTGCGACAGTGCGGGGTTTGCATAATGAATTGTCTTCCACTGAGCGGTAGATCACTACAAAACAGCTCAGTCGCCATGTTTCACCTTAATGGAGACATTTCAACGACCGCATCTACCGATACCATCTTTAACTCGCAACAGGTTGACAAAACTGTTGACCATAAAGAATCAGTGCTCTGCAATCGTACCAAATCTTGCCGTTTGTTGGCTGCTACTGCCACTTCATTGCACCTAGACAACTAACTGCACACCGAGAGATAAGGTGACACCGGTTGCATCCCTCCCTTTCGGTAATTTTCATCTCCTAGCCACAATGATTTTCTGTGTTGCACTTTTTCCGTCGTCCGACGACTTTCAACCGCAATTTAGTCTTTCGGCTTTCGGGGTCCTACTTTCATCTGTGGATTTTCAACCACCCGCCAGAGGCGAACGACGGGAAGATGCTCGCCTGCAGGGTCGGCAGAGAAACATTATCCGTTGCTTGGATAACCGAAGCTTGGAACGAGAGTCAAGCCTGTGAGTGAGTGCAACCAAGTCATCTAATCGCGTAATTTCACTCGTAAAGCTGGCGGTAATAAAATGAGACGAATGGGTTAAGCTCGTCGTTGTCGTCGTCGTCGTCGTCGCCGGTTGCTGCGTGGATACCGTGGTGGGGGCATTGAGGTACCGTAATTAGTTGCTTACGATGATGACAACACTGAGCACATACTCGTGAAGGCACTTAATGCACACAGACGCACGAACCCGAACGTTCGGGTACTGCACCACCACTTCAAGCTGTTGAAGCCTGTAGGTCGCATAGATATATAGTTATACGACCGACTAAACTGGGAAGCTGATATTGTACTTTGAGGCTTGTCTGTGAAACAGAGATAGCTGGAAAATTGCAAACCTCCCCAACCGAACCCCGCTCAACCCCTACACCAGGTTTGAGGCGAGGTTGAGGTTTAGCAGCTCGTTTGCCCGTGATCTCTCCTGAATGTGACAAATAGATCTTCAGTAGAAAAGCCATTTTCTCTGCACGTCGGAAAAGCACACACCACCGCGACACTTTGTATGGTTTCCCATATTACGTTCGTCGGTGCAAGAAAGCGAAATCAATCAATCAATGTCGCCCTCGAGGCTGTTTGACCGGACAGGAAGCAGCAGCAGCAGGAGAAGTGCTTGTTCCGAGGGTGTCGGATTATGTGTGTAGTTATCTCGTGATTAGGAACTTGGACACGTGTTTGACTACGGGAAGACGTATGGTTTCTTCGGTCGCTGGTAATGTGAGATGGATGTGGCTTCTCGGGTTTAGCCAGCCGGAGCTTTCGATGATTGAAATATGAGAAAATTTGATCTGGGCAACATGATGCTGGTTAGCTTGTACTTATAAATGCTGTTTGACAATGTTTGAGCATTCACACGCCTGTTTGCACAGTGCAACCGATTAAATACCGTCATGGTCATTCGAAAAATAGAATCGAAGGATTGCAATACGAAGATAGAACCATACATCTTAAACAGAAGGGTCACAAAAAGTTTGCGATTTTCAAAAACATTTCTAAACCATAAATTTCAACAAGTAATTCAAACAAATTTAAAAGGTGATTCATGCTTATGCTTTACATGTACTTAGCACTGTATCGACTCAAGAAACAAGAATTTTAAAACATTGATATTTTTAGCTTTACGTAATTTCTAGGGTTTTTTTTTCATAAGGATGAATCTGAAATTGAGAGACTCTCTTTGATTACTTTCTCTTTCATTCATATTCCATTCAGCTTTACGTTTTTCATTAGTCAGATATGTTGTGTTTCAATCAGTACTAAAGAATCCCTCAGAAGTTTTATAATGGCGCTGTAATAAATGGAAGAGAGCGAGAGAGGAGAGAATCTCTCATTGTTAGATTCGTCATTTTGAAAAAAAAAATCCTAGATTTGTGCTAAATAAACGAACTGTCCGAAATACCTATTAATTATTCGTAATATGTACATTTCGAGTTTTGAAAGGACGAAATCTACTTAATTCGAAAAAAAAAAGAGGTGAAATGCGTTTTTGTAGGTACATACTAAGGTCTGGATCCGTCTATTTGGGATTGTACAGACTCTTCAGATACAGTGGTGGCTGCCTTGTTCCGAATTTGTTGAAATTGTTTGATATCTTTAATTCTTTGTTTATTTCCGGAAAGGTTCCGCTTCTTCAGAGCCCAATATTTCTCGATTGGACGTAACTCTGGACAATTTGGCGAATTAGCTATTTTTGGTACAATATTCACTTGATTTGCTTCGTACAACTTCAAAACAATTTTAGCATAATCGGATGATGCCAAATCGAGCGGGAACGAAGAATTCTGTGTGGTTCTCAATGAAGTGTAGCAATCATTAACAGTATTTCTGCAGGCACTCTTGCTGGTAAATTTACATGTTGGGTGTGCCTGTAGTGACGTAAGATTTACTCTTTCTGCCTCATGTACATATTTAGTAAGTTACCAAATAAGGTATTCTTTTGGGAAAAAGATAGGCCGTTTTCGTCAAGAAATGCTCAGCTGTAATATTTCTGGCCATCGCAGAAGAGAAAACCAGCCCTGGAAGGTGCTTGAAACACTCCAGGACATTCGTTTCATCGTCCATAAGAACCCATGATAAATTCGTCAAATACTCGCAGTACAAAAGTCTAACCCGAGATTTTGTCAAGTTTTGATTTTTGGACAAAACCAGGTGACATTCCTATTTTACGAGCAATCGTTGGAACAGAAACCTTAATATCCTCTTCACCTATAGATCCATGACATCACATTTCAGTTTCCTCTCGATCGTTAAACGTTCCACAAATACACACATCGTGAACAGTGAATTGAGGAAAATTTTTTTTTTTTTGCGAGTTCCTGTATTGACAACTCAGGATTTGCTTACTAAATTCCCTCGAGCACATACTTTTCATTAATCGCAATCATGAACACTGAACTGAAATTTAAATACCAGCCTTTTTAGTCTTTTTCATCAAAGTTATGTATACCTCAGTGAAATTTTTCACTCCTACGAGCAATATCTGAAAATTTACAGTGATTTGAAGGTGTCCGGATTAATGTGGATAGACTTTTAGAACTCAATCGTTCTCCACCTGAATAGAAAGGTTCAACCTGTTCAGCTATTTTGAACACACAGTGAAGGACGACACAGTAAAACCAAAGCCCGATATTCACAAAATGGTTGTTTGTGGGCCTGTCTTTCATTTTTCCATGAACCAATTGAGCTGAAATTTTGGCTGTAATCTAAAAGTAACCAGACTTTTATTGGTTCAGTGTTAACTTATTTTCGCTAGGGTGGTCCATGTCTCATTCGGACTTCGTCTAAGAATGTCTAAATTTTCATTTTTTTTTAAATACTATTTTGTTCAGAACTGATGAAAAGTCTCTAACTGTTGTGTAATGCATTATAGTCACTAGGGTGCCAATCCAATGTATGGGAAAAATTTGGCCATCGAATTTAAAAAAAATAGTAGTGCTCAAAAGTTTCGTCTCCTCAAAAGAAGTCCCCATGCAAAAGTTGAGCTCAATCGGACTTCATTAAGTGGACCCCTAAAGTGGTCATAGTTGGACATTTACATGAAATTTCCGAAATCGATTTATTTCTTTTGGTGCCAAAGGTTTTAGAAATGCATGAAATGTCAAGAACTGGTTGGTTCGATTTTTCTTTTCTTTTTTTTTTTCAAATCGACTATCTGGACCGATTTTTGAATTTTCCTTTTACTTGAATGATTTGAATTCAACTGCTGAGATATTCATGGCAATATCATTGAAACATATCCTTTATTATTGTTGGAAACTGCCAGCATATTATGTGTTAAATTTCATTAGGGAGGTTCGCTTATTTTCCATTAGGGTGGTCCTTTTTGATGAAAAATTAAAAACAAATTGGGTGGAATATAGAAGATAACAGTATTGACACATCTTTTAAATAATCATAAACTGTCAGCATGTAAAATGTGATGTTCCGTTAGGATGGCCTACTTATTTTCCATAGAGACGATCTCTTTTGTCAAAAATTAAAAAAAAAATCAAAAAAATCAGAATTTGAATGGGACATTGGAAGCAGTATTATTTTAACACCTCATTCATCATCGTAGGCTATCGTCTATACTAGATTCATGATATATCATTAGGGTTTGCCCACGTTTATTCCATTAGGGTGGACCTTTGGAAAATAATTGAGAATTTGAATGGAATAGTGAAGAAAATAGTATTTACATATCTCCTGTGTCATCGTAGATTATTGTTAACATTTAATATGTGATATTTAATCAGAGTGGTTAAGTCCCCAGAGAGCAACGTCTTTTTTAAAAAAAAAATTTTTTTCAAGCCGACATCAGTTCTCGACGTTTTATGCATTTCTAAGACCTTTGGCATAAAAAAAAAATTGATTTCGGAAATTTTATGTACCTTGGGAAATTTATCATGGGTCAAAAACGTCAAACTATGGCCGCTTTGGGGGTCCACTTAACGATGTCCGATTTAGCTCAACTTTAGCATGGAGATTTTGAGGAGACGAAACTTTTGAGCACTACTGTTTTTTTTTAATTCGAAAAGTCGGTTTTGGCTGGCACCCTAATAGTCACCTCTGTTGAATTTGATATAGGACCCATCGTTTCAGGATATTGAATGACAAATGTAAATTTTGGAAGTTATTCAAAAAGTTCATACTTTCAACGCTTAACGCCAGCCCTGTGCATGTCCAATTGAGCTCAAATTTTGCAGATGATCTGTTGTTTCGAGCCAATAAACAGGTTGAGCATTGTTTGTATCATTGATTTCATTCAACAGGATTTTCCTCATCGTGACAAATCAACACATGTAAATCATGAAAATTATTAGTTGATGAGTTGACTGATTCATCAGCTTCTCAAGGTTGCTCAATTACATTTATTTCGTATTTGCCATTCTATTTTGCACGGACACAATTTCCTCTGCTCTACGATTAAATTCTAATGCCTTCCAGTGAATGTTGGTTTTTTTGTTTTTGTAATCTGGTTTCATGTTTGTTTATTTGGTGGATATGGTGGAGAATACATTACTCAAACAAATGTTGGATTTCAGAGGACAGTCTTCACCATACCACGACTTCCGTTGGACAGGTTACCAAAAAGCCAATTGACGCCGGAAGCTGGTGTTTTTTTCCCTTTCAATACCTTGGTGATGTAGAGGTAGAAGAAATCGTAATACAGCATGGTTTGGATGTGTCCAGCGAAAATTGCGATTAGATCGTGTAGTACCAGTAGAAGTTGAGAATAACTACGGCAAGATGACCACCCCTTCTAAGTAGATCGAGAATGTCCATAGTACTTCCAGCGGCGTGAAGCTGACGTTGAGCAGTGAGAATAATACGAAACAAGGTAACATCAGGAGCTCAATGCGGAACGAATTGTGGTCGTAGGCTGCCTTGAATCTAACGTACCTCATGTAGAGAATTACGAACGATAAAGAGTTGTACACCACATAGCGATTGACGTAGACAAGGGCGAACAGAATCTGCGACTTGCCGAAACTGCCAGCGCACTACATTGTTTTCCATATTTTTATCAGCTGCAGAACAATTTTTAAAAGATGAGCCAAAACCGGTCAATCGAAGATTGTCATAAGTTGCATTTTTATGAGCTTCGTTCATCCTCGAGGAAATATTTGTTTTTTTCCTCGAGGAAATATTTGTAGTCCGTTTGGAATTTCGTAATGTGCTTCTGCTTACAGTTTTTCAACTCCGCTTGCTTCAGCTTGACCAGTTCCTTCTGTGTAGATGCTTCGACTTTTCGGCGAACGTGATTGTTGCCGGACCTGATGCACCGTAATGCTAATGGACATCCTGCTTTCCCATTATAATTTCCTTTACATTTCACTAAGTTTGCCGGTTAAAAATATTTTTGAAATATTTATATAAAAAATATTTAATGGTGTATTCTATAAAGAATCTGCGATAAGAGCCAGCTCTGAATTCATAAGATATGCCTCATGAGTTTTTCACATCAGAGCTAGTGATGAAAAACATAACTCATATCTTAGAAAATGTCTCACGTAACTTCTATGAAATTTACAAGATGCTTGAATGAATTCTATACTACTTCATCCAAATTTTATAAGATACAAATGAAAATAATAATTCGACATGTAGTTTAACGGCCAATGTCGCAAACGTAAACAATGCTTTTTCCTCAAATTTCTTGAAAATGTTAACTCGCTCAAGTATACTACCACTTCTATAGTAAAAGCGACATATGCGCAATTTAATAACACACGTACAAACTGTACTTTGATAACATGGTGTTTTAGGCCAACACAGGACAAAAGTTTTTTTTTTGTACGGGGGATACGTTCCACTTTTAGTTTGGAACCGTGTAAAAAAAGACTAAATAGAGTTGATAAATTCACATGCTTACACATTTAATATTGCTACGAATTTGTTTGTATGCGTTACCTTTCCACGCAATGGTCAAAATGAAGTTTTAAAATTTTTGAGAATTTACACCGAAAATTGTGATTTTTTTGAAAAACTGGCATATGATTACTTATGGCCCAAAACATAAAATATGATTTGAATTGCTACGGAAAAATTCAATGAAAATGTTCTCATTTGCCAAACAATTTGCGCATGTGGCTTGTGATGATCCATTTTCTGTATGAAAGGAACAGTAAAAGCTGATATTTACCGAAACGAGTGCTTGCAGAAGAGGTTGTTTCGACTATATCGAAAGCAGTCTCTTTTCTGGTCGGATCTGGCATCTGTCCAGTATGCTAGATGAAATCTACAGTGGTTTTCTGATAACAACGTTGATTTCGTTGCAAAAGACATCAACCTACCAAATTGTCCTTAACTGCGACCAATCGAACGCTACTGGGCAATCGTCAAGCAGAACCACAAAAACGCAAGTGCAGTGGTCTACAAGATGTCAAAATTCAATAAAAACTGATAGGCAGCATCTAGAAAGTGCACAAAAACCACTGTGCAGAACTTGATGGACGGTACGATCATATTACTGAAACTAGCAATGTGATTAATGTGTTACTGTTACTAGAAATGAAAAGATAAATTAGTATTTTCCATTTAATTCCAACTGCTGTTATGCTTATCTTGATCTTGTGCCAAGATAAACAGAATGGTAGTCGGTAGTGGAAAATACTAATTTTTCTTCTCATTTCTACTCCACTCCACTTCACTAAACAGCTCACACTTTCTAAGATTCGGTGTGACTGTTATTGATATTGTTTACAAGTAATGACATATGCAACCTTGAAAATTTGCGAATTGTATTTAAAATTATTTGAATTTTGGAATGTTTTTAAATGCTTTCCGATACACTCCTTAGAGCTGATTATATATTAACTCAGAATCATTTTTAAGCAAAAGTTGTTATCATATTGGCAATCATTTGGACAAATAATCATCGATAAAAAAAACTGTCGAGCGTATTGACATACACGATCGCAACACCTTTGCCCGGTCAAACACCATTCATTGAGTGAGATCATTCATAATACCCAACTATCGTCGATTGGCCGCCATCGATCTTAGGGATTAAGGCTCCCCGTTCAAGCACTGCACCACCGGCCGTCGCCATGCGGTGATTCGTCTTTGCTGGAGCATAAAAATCAAAACATTAGTTTTACGGCTGTTTTATCGCTCTACCTTATGGTGTTCTCAACTCTTCGGCTGCCTTCTGCGCTCGCTTATTATGTATGTTGCGTGCCGCCCTACACTCTTCGGTCCTTTCCCTTCTTAATCAACCACCCACACTGGCGCGTCGTCTCCGGCCCATGCTGGCTCATATTTATTTTCTTTTACATACTTTCTGACGTTTGAAGTCGTTTTCTGGTATGCCTTTGTGCAAAGTTTTGACATCTGAGGCGAACGATTGCTGCCGGCAAGAGATATTATATCATCAAAACCACCGATTGTGCTGAGGGCTTGCGAGCGAGTCGTCTGTCAGCGGCAGCTACCGTACACACATTCCGACAAATTAGATTATCGAGTTTTTAATATTCTGCTTGGAAAAGCACGCTTTTATCCCTCCGCTAAAAGTAAAAAAAAAAACCAAGCAATGAAATGAATTGAAGTCGCTTCCGAAATATTATGGAGTCAAAATGTACGCATAACTTCACAACCAACGACGTCGACGTTGACGACGAGCGCTGCATGTTATTATTATTCCGAAGCGAGGTGTGCTTATCTCTCTCTTACGCTCTACGTTCAGGTACACTTAGATACATTAGTTAGCAAACAATTTGGACGCCGGTAACGACGATATGAAGGCACAAGTTAGTGCGATACGGGACGACGCTGCCGTAGCTATTTTCCACCACAAAACGCAAGATATTGTGTAAAATTTCCACCACTCAAAAGTCTCGCAAATAATGGAACACTGGGTCAACGTCTTTGCGACAAGGGTCATAATTGGTTGATTGCGTCCTCCACTCCGTCCCCGTTCAAAGAAAATATGTTGAATCTCGCTTTCTTTTAAGCGACCTCATGCAACTCACTTGGTACCGAGATTAGTATGTATGTAAATTGTTTTGAGTCGGAAAAGAAACGCTTCAGGAAAAAAAAAACACAGACAAAACGCAGGGCAGGGCACGTTTTCACTTTTTTATGTCGTCTTTTCCGCGTGCGTAGTCGTTCTCCTCCATCCACTCCCTCGCATTTATGACAATTTCAATTGTTTGGCATTTTAGAGACGCTTCTTCTGCCCCAGGCCGGGTCGAGCAGCAGCGGGCTTTTAGCGCGATGTGATGACAACTTTGACATACCGATGGTTGATGGAATACGGCAAGGAAACGAATAACGAACGACCGACCGACCGACGTCGCACATTTGGCTTCGAGCATAGTTCGCCGAGATTTTGTTGGGGGTGGTGATGGTTTGCCGTTTTCTCTAAGTGGCTCTAGATTTTCGAAACTGTGAGCATGTTAAGAAGAGCCAAATAAAGCGCACAGAAACGGCAGAAACGTGATCCGTTTTAGCAATAATCGGTCTAATTTTGTGGCCTTGGCCAGTGCGAGAGCTATAATATGCTAATGGTGTTGGTTTTTCTAATTTTTTTTTTTTCGATTCGGAGACGGACGACGACGACGACGAGGCCTATTTGCTTTCCTTTGGCATTTTGGTAAAAGTACATGCTAATGTCGTCGACCGCCGGCGTGCCGTATGTCGATGGATTTGTGATTGCGCGAACCAGATTCGGATGGAATGTAAAAAGTCCGTGGAGGGTTTTGCAGCTATTTCTGGATAACGAAGGAACGATTCTGAAGAAAATGTACTTCGATGGATAAGCTCGTGATACCGACAAAAGTGACAAGGGAAAATACGTGTTCGGTTTGAACGAATTTCTCATTTCAAATCTATTCTAATAGACTGGTCGTCGTCGGATGTCATTCTAAGAACTCCCATCAAATTCTGTTGCTTGCTGAAACCAACTCAAAATTCTATGAGCATACTCTTGAAATCATCATGGCTGGCAATCGACAAACTCATCCACCACCTCGAACTCATCTCCGTCGATTGTCACAGTTCTGCCTATGCAAGATCTATCACGCTCGGTTCCTCCAGCCAACAGATCCATAGTCTTCGACGCATTCACCTTCAATCCAACCTTTTCCACTTCACGTTTCAACTTGGTGTACAGATCAGCTAACACCTGAAACGTTCTGCCAACAAAGTCAGCGAAGCAGATGAACTAGTGGGATTAATTGAAAATCGTACCCCGCATATTGAAGTCCGCACGTTTCATAACCACTTCTAGCGCAATGTTGAACAGGAGGTAAGAAAGTCCATCGCCTTGTCGGAGTCCTTTGCGTGTTTCGAACGAGTCCGATAAAGCACCCAATATCTTTACGTAACACTGTACACCATCCATCGTGCCCTTGATCATTCCGGTCAGTTTCCCGGGAAAAAGGTTCTCGCCAGTGATCTGCCATAGCTCATAGGTGGTGTGCAGGGACTTGATATTCGCGACACTTTTGGAGGATCTGCCGCAACGTGAACATTTGACCAGTTGTCGATCGACCGTTCATAAAACCGGCTTGATAACTTCCCACAAATTTGCTGGCTAGCGGCGATAGACGACGGAAGATAATCTGGGACAGCTCTTTGTAGGCCGCGTTAAGAATTGTTCGATAGTTCTCACATTCTAACTTGTTACACTTTTTGTATATTGGGCATATAACTCCCTCTTTTCACGCCTTTGGTAGCTGTTCTGTATCGCAAATCCGAACTATCAGTCGATGCAAACAAATTGCTAACTTATCCGGGCACATCTTCATAAGTTCTGCTCCGATGGCGTCCTTTCCAGCTGTCATGTTATTCTTAAGCTGTTTGATAGTATCCCTAACTTCACTTATCGTGGGAGTTGGCACGTCACCCTCGAGCACCATCCCGATGAAGCCATTCCTCCTGCTGTCTTGGTATTCCGCCTCTGCGCTATTCAATTGTTCATCGTAGTGCCTTTCAATCACCTCACGTTCATCCGTCAAGATACCTCCATCTTTATCCCAACATATTTCGGCTCGCGGCACGAAGCCTTTACGGGATGCGTTGAGCTTCTTGTAGAATATTACGCGTATCTTGAGAATGATACAGCTGCTCCATTTCTTCGCACTCCAACTCCTCCAGGTGACGCTTCTTATCCCGGAAGAGATGAGTTTGCTGTCTTCGCTTTTGTCTGTATCGCTCCACATTTTGAAGAGTTGCCTGTTGCAGCATTTACGACCACGCTGTATTTTTCTAATCTAGAACCGTTTGACATTCATCTTTGAACCAATCGTTCCGTCGATTTCTTTCCACAAACCCTATGGTGCCTTCCGCTGTGTTGTTGATGGCTGCTTTAACGGTACTGCAGTTGATGAGAGACTTCAATTAACTGCGACTTCGGGTAGCTGCAGTCACTCCAGATTATATCGTGGTGGGCTCCGGTATCGAATGTTGTTCACAACGGAAATACTTTGGCGCACTTTGACCATTACCAGATAGTGGTCTGAGTCGGTGTTGGCGCCGCGATAGATCCTGACGTCGATTTTGTCCTAGAATTTTTTGTGATTCGGTCTGTTGTGGTGATCTCCAGGTGTACCGATATGGGAGGCTATTCTGGAAGTAGATACTACGTATGACCATGTTCTTGGAGGCGGCGAAATCGATGATTCTAAGGTCGTTTTGGTTCGTAAGCTGGTGGGTGCTGCATTTTCCTAAAAATATAAACCGATCTTGAATTTGACGTATAATAATTACCGAACTATATTGTTGGCAGTAAAAACACCGAGATCTCCTTATGTTTTAACGAACGCTACAACAATTCAATTGACTTTGAGGGAAAAACTTCTCTACAACTTGATCTGAAGCTATCAGATCGAGCAGCGATGGAAGTTGATATTCCTTCGTGTTTTTTTCATAGTTCGTTCAATTATAGCTTACCAGAGAGAAACATTTGAAAATTGTCTAAAAATACAAAATAAATGCGCATCAAAATGAACTGACCAAACCACATATTTTCCATAACTGGAATGAATTCACAAATTTCACCTGTTAGATGAAATTTAATATATTCTTCCTTTACTCTTTGAAAATCTTGAATCAGAATTTGGTCCATCAGTTCGAATATGTTTTCCTTTAGTTTTTGAGACTTGTGCTCCGTCCGCACGCTCAAGTTGTTCATTGGAGAATTATCAAGGCAGCCACAAGAGCGTTGTAAATTCTCAAATTTCGCGTCCGGAACATCGCCTTGAAACTTGAGCACGTTTTATAAGAAACGAACAGTGCACATGCCATTTTAAGTTTACATGGAAAATAATGCAGTAAGCAAACTTTAAAAAAAATCCTTATCTACAACTTTTTCAAACACTGTTTTTCAGCCAAACCTCAAATGAACAAGTTGGGCTTGAGTATGATGCATTTCAAGCTTATTGCTTTTGCTATTAGCTTATAGCTTGCTCTCAACTTAGTGTTTTAAATACACTTTCATAGTTATTAATTTATTGGAGCTGTCGATGCCAGGTACCATTTTTGCATTAGTATGATTGTGTGGCAAGTGTGGCCCATGGAGTCGAGACATTTTCCTGAACGAAAAAGTCCTAGACCAGACCGGAAATCGAATCCAGCCACCTCCAGCATGGTCTAGCTTTGTAGCCGCGCCTTTACCAACTGAACTAAGGGAGGATGCGCTCGAGGTTGCTACTCCGTTATTGCAAGATCAGCTGTAATTAAATAGAGAATCAACAGATGATGCTCGGCACTAACATACATCCTGTCAAAATAGGGATTTCAAGCCAAAGCGGCGCCGGAATACAGGTCAAAGAAGGGAAAGGGTAGGAATGAGTTGACATGGTACTCGCTTTGTTGAAAGCCGAGAACACTTCTGCACTTCCACGAGAAATTGGGCTAGGACTATAGTCAATGCTCAAGTCCTAACCATTTGAAGAGAAATGTAGCATCACTTAACCTTCTTAGACAAGATGCTCCCAACGACCGTTTTTAATTTTTTTTTGTGGACACCAAACAGGGCATTCTGTGTAACTATTCTCTCCGACTAATCATTTCACCTTTCCTTTGATATCCACTGACGGCTACGTGGATTCCCGGTGTCTTCTTAAGGTAGATACCAAATCCTCCTTATCTCCAACGGTTGCATGGACGTGGCCGCGTGAGCGATCGAGGAGTGTCTTCGTGGAGATTATTGCGTGAAGAAACGTATCAGTATCTGGTTCCGTTCCATGGTGACATGCAATGTCTTCAGCGAATTATTGCTCATCGTAGCTTCATCCAGGAAGTGTGCAAACGTCAATGCTCATGCTAATGCTTATCATCATTGTGAAAACAAACAATATTTTAAACTACACATGAGAGTCAATTTGTAATGATTTTAACCTACAGGATGCTGTTGGAGCCACTGACAAAGTGTGATGATGGTTCACTTTTATTGCAAAACAAACAATTTTTTAACAACACCCAAAAGTAGATTTTAATCGGTTTAAACCAACAATAAAAACTACTGTTGGGGCCAATCGCAAATTATGATGGTGGTTAACAACGTTGGGAATACAAAAAGACGCTCATGCACCGATTCAAACCGATGAAAATCTAACAGTGATAATGTTATTAGGGGTGTGATAGTGGTTCACATCATTAGAAAAACCTCAAATTCTTTAAACTATACTTGAGAGTTGATTGGAACCGATTTAAACCAAGGATAAGGCTGCTCAAGTACAGCGCAAGTACGATATGGTTTACTAAATTAAGGGAACAAACATATTTTTGAACATTTGGCTACCCTGAATCGATTTAAACCAACAGTACAGATGCTGTTGAGAGCATTTACAAGGTCTCATAAGGGTTTACTAAGTTAAGGAAACAAACATGTTTTTTAAACTCCGCTTATTGGCTGGTTTGAAAAAAAAAATAACTATTCGAACCATTCGCGAGGTTCTGGGAGAGCGTTTGAAAGCGGTTGAAATGCACCAGCTATGCGCAGTCTGTCTCGTACCGCATGGAAAATGGTCCTGTAAGTCAACCTGCACATGTGGGATCGGAGATTGCATTAAAAAACATCATACATCGCGTCATTCGAATCAACCGACTGACAGCACCTCAGAATGTTCTGTAGCACGGCTAAAAATGGACGCGGTCGTGAATATTCATCGTCGAATACAAAGTGCCACGATATTTCGTATAATCCCGGTGGTACTGTATGGTAAGAACGTTCAAATCTCCACATTTGCCTTTCTTGATGAAGGTTCATCTTCGACACTGATCGAAAAAGAGGTAGCATATCTGTTGAACCAGGAGGTTAATTGCAGCCACTGTGTTTGACCTGGACAGCCAAAGTTTCACGCCATGAAAGACTCTCGATTTGTTAATTTGATGATTTCGGAAGCAGAATCTAACAAATGTTTCCCATCAACAGGTGTTATCACTGGGCGTCAACTGGAACTTCCTGTCCAGGCGCTGCAATACGGAGAATTGTCTAACCAGTATCCTTATTTGGCCGGACTATCGGTGAAAAGTTACCAAGGAACTGTTCCGAGAATTCTAATTGGATTAGACAACATTAAACTGTCCTTGGCTCTCAAAATACGCGAAGGATGGTTGAACGGACCAGTGGCAGCCAAGGCGAGGTTAGGGTGAAGTGTTTTTGGTAACAACGGACATTCAAAAGCAGATTTATTGTCGCCACTTTTACACATCTGCAAGAACGAGCAAGATGTTGACCTTCGCGATCTTGTTAAAGGTTAGTGGTTCACGTCATTGGGAATACAACCGTTTTTTTTTTTCAACTATACTTGAGAGTCGATTTGAACCGACTTAAACCAACGACAAGAATGCTCTTGGGGCCACAGCTTAAGTACGATGTTGTTTACTAAATGAGTCAAACAATCAAGTTTTTAAACTCTTCTTATTGTCTTTCCTGAATCGATTTAAACCAACAGTTAACATGCTGTTTTTTCATTGGGCGAATCTTCAAATGAGTTCATAATAGAAATAAATAAATTTTATAGATTAATAATCTGTCGGTATAATTTAATAACTGCTCATTCAGCAACACTATATTGTGCTGTGTCCCATATTAGTCATGTTTTTTATGCTCTATTTTGCGGGCCAGAAACCCAAATGTTGCCTGCAGTTGATGGAGCTAAAATTATAATACATTAATGACTTGAATGATTACCAGTTATTGTTCCATATATTTGCGTGAAAACTGAAGTTCAACAATTTCTTAGTTGAGAAAATTATCTACCTGTTGGACAAAGCAGAATTGCGAGTTTTTAGAGCGATACAAACACAAATTTGAAGTTAACCATAAGTGATTCCCATACAAATTTAAACTGGTTGTACTGGTTTTCAGTTTTAAAACAAACGAGTTCATATTACACTAAGGTCTTTTTTTACCTGGTTTTTTTACGCAGTTTGTTTTCGGCGATAACTCCAGAATGGAACAACTTATTGACCTAATTCGAATCATATTTTTGGTTTTGAGCAAAAAGTAATCATATCGCAGTTTTTCAAAAAAAATCACAATTTTTGGTGTAAATATTCAAAATTTAAAAAAACTGCTTTTTTATCATTGCATGAAAACGTAACACAAAACAACAACAAAATCGAAGCAATTTAAAAAATTTATGAATGTGAATTGATCAACACATTCTAGTATTTTTTTCGCGGTTTCGTAGTAAAAGTGGAACGTATCTCCAGTGTAAGAAAAAAGGGCAAATCAAAAATTTATCCACTTATGCACTCAGTTTTGAACATGCACGGGAACAAATTTTATATCTAGAGTTGCTGCTACTCACTATGATTAAGTTTTACACTTTTAACATTCGATTCAAGCAACGAAAACGGGTAACTGATCTCATTGTTCTTATATTCAGCATACGCAGAATCAAGAGTTTGGAGTACAAATAGATTAATTGTGTGTTAATTGTTTTTGTTTAGAATTCCGATGCCGGTAAATAAATAAAAGAACTTATAACATGTTCTGGATCGACATATGATTGAACAAATTTTTCATATCTGGAAAGGTCTCACCATATTATACTATTCCAAGTAATTCAATTTCATAAGGAAATTCAAATTTTATATTTGGAAATATGGACGCGCCTGTGACAAGATTTCTTCAGTTACATTTGCTCTTGGAACAGCAATGAAATAAGGAGTCAGAATAAAAAAAAAACATAGGAGCAAATTTGAAAATTTCACGGGAATAATAGATCATGTTCCTGTTCTCATCATTCTTCTCAAAAAGGTTACCCTTACTATCCTCTACTAAACCACGTATAACCACGAAGGTCCACTTCTGGTGGCCATGGCATTGTTTTATTCTTGTTATATCATAAAAATTAAAATGAAACTCTTGGAGAGGATCATGCTCAACAGGCTGACGAAATTTACCGATAGCGAGCATGGACTATCGAATATGCAATTCGGTTTCCGGAAGGGGAAGTCTACGGTGGATGCTATTCGAACAGTTGTCAAGACATCCGTAAAGGCGTCCAAACAGAAGCGGAGCGGCGATCGATATTGCGCTTAAGGTTGACGTTAAGAATGCCTTCAGAAGCAATGGGAGGCTGTTGACGAGTCACTGCGCAGAATGAAGGTCCCTGATTACCTGTGCAGAATTCTGAAGAGTTACTTTCAGAACCTAAAAGTTCCTGATCTACGTAGTCATTTGTGATCGTTGGCTTTGCAAATTACATCGTAACAGTAACGGATGCAGGGGTTGAAGATGCGTTAGCCCACCGCAAAACGGATGTGCTGATCCTGAGCAATTCCAAAGCGGTACAGCGAGCAGATATCGTCATCGGAGGGCTTGCAATAGCCTCGAAGCACGTGTTGAAGAATCTGGGTGTGACGATCGACGACCGGCTGAACTTGATCATCCTCGTAGATTATGCCTGTTGACAGGCGGCCAGGCCATCAATGCGGTAGCCAGAATTATGGCGAATAGCTACGGAACCTAGCAGTAGCAAGCAGCGTCTACTTACTAGTGTATCATCATCGATACTGAGATATGGATGTCCAGCCTGGGTCGCAGCGCTGAAAACTAAGCGAACCCGGGCTAAGTTAAACAGATCATGGCTATTCGAGTCATTAGTGCGTACCGAACTATTTCATCGGAGGCAGAATGCGTCATTACCGGAATGATACAGATTGGCATCACTCTCGGGGAGGACAGTGAATGTTATGAGAGGAGTTCGAAAGCTGGTGAGAGCGGAGAAGATGGACAAATCGCGATTCTATCAATTGAACGCTAACTGAGTTCTCACTGACTTAGTGGATCACTTTTGGCTTTAGCCATCCCGCATAAACAATAACCATAAAAAGTGCCTAACCGCCAATTCGGGGTATCATCCCAACTGTAAGTGGTATGGTCACACCATCTATAATATCGTTCCTGTATGGTACATGTTTATTAGGGATACGGTTAAGAAAATAATTAACGATATTTATTCAGCTGAGGGTTTCAACAAGTTGAACGTTTGTATTCCAAGAAAGCATTGGAGCTACCAAAACTCAAAAAAAAAATACTCCGTAACTAATCCTTCTTCCTCAAAAATACTTTCAAACCTCACTTATTTTTACTGTCATTCTAATCTGTTTTCTAATCCCAACACTGTGAAATATCTATGCAACTAGCTTTGTGGCCATTCTCTGACGCAGTGCAGCCTCACAATCCAATTCCTCAATAAAAGGAATCCTCTGTACATTGGAATGATAAATTGCCTCCATTCACAGCCGGTCTTTCGCCAGTCACCAGACAAGTGGTGCATCATCGGAAAGAAAACAAAAACGCTGCAACAAGCATAAAACTCATTTCTCACCACTCGCCCCCCACACCCACTCGATTCCAGCATAAGTAACCTATCTCGGTTCAATCAACAGATACATCTCATTCAAGGGAAACTACTGTGCACTCTTCTGATGTCTCTCGGCTGCAGGAATCGAAGGAAAGAGGTTAGGTCGAGCAACAAATTAGTCTCTTATGGTCGGTTGTCGGTTCGACCTTCCGCTTCTGACTTCTTCTGAAACCTCTCGGCTTCGCCCTCTTTCTTTCTTCGGTGTGTAGATGAAGCCATTACCGACCGGAGATACTCAAAGCAGTAGCAGCCGCCGCCGCCGCCACCGTCTTTGTCGAGTCGAAACATAACGCACTAGCTGCTATTGACAACCGAACGTGGAAAAACAGGAGGAAAAAGTAGATACGTATGAAAGGATTTTCCCGCCCGAAAGGGGTCACACAGAGAAAAGACAGGCAGGCAGTATTTATGAGTGTATGTGGATGTTACATGTTGGACGTGTGACGAGGAAAAAAAATATGATGACAAATTAGAGACAAGAGTTATACAACAAGATTTGGGAACATCATTTTTTACGTTCTGTTTGTTTGAGAGAAATGGTGTCGTCTTTGCGCTGGATTAGCCACAACAGATTGGAAGCGATCTAGGGCACGAGTTTGTGTTTTTAATACGAACAGAAACGGGGTGAGGAACATTAAGGATTTTTGACATTACACTGATTTCCTCTGCCTTTGGTAGGGGTGAAGGGGTGTTGAGCTCTGGAAGATTTCTCCGAGAGCATCCGGACAACCATCCATCCATTTCTGATTATGTGTGCACGGGTCGTGCTCGTGCATATAGGCCACAATTTAGATATCTCTTAAGTTCAGTTCAAGTAGGAAACCGATGGAAAACAACGACACTAATCGCAGAAATGATGCGTGAAATTGTCTGCCGGTTCCGAGGACAATCCGCTCTGGATTGTCGCGGATATAACGGTGACGACATCTGCTTATTCTGCTTCCGAAGGTTCGCGCCGCCGTCTGCTGCCGACGACGACGGGTTCACTGAATCCATCATCGTAAATTCTCTTCCCGCGCAATGACGCCAAGTGAACATCGTCCCGCTCAGTCGCCAGCAGCCGACGAACATTTTTCCTTTCACTAAGTGGCTTATTTTTCCGATGGTTTTTCCACTTTCCAATTCACAGACGATTTTTCCTCGGCTAACATGAATCTTCGCAATAAAATTAATGCTCGCGACCGCCATTTTTATGGACAGATATGTCCGCTTTCGCTAATTTTTCATCCAAGTATTTTTTTTTTTTCATATTCATCCCCACGAGATTTCTCGCATCACACAATATTGATTATCGCACTGAACAGAACCAACACTGGTCAACATCGCGTTTGGAGGGAATCGTGACCAATCACTTCGCACTCTAGAGCTTCTTTCGAAATACTCCGCGTGACAAAACACCGCCGCCCGGCACTGAAGGGCGCTAAACACTGTGTTATCGAGCAACTATCACCAGAGTTCACTTCGCCTCCCTTCAGCGGCCACATCTCGGTCAAGATCTGCCTTGAATTCACTACCGACTTCCAACCCCCCCTTTTCTCTATCGCATTAACCCCGGGGATGCTCGCAAGCAGGGCACCCGGAGCGATCACTCACTTGGTCACTTGGTGAACGACAGGTGACGACGACGGTCGCAACGCCAACGACGACGACGGCAACAACGACGCAGACGACACAGACGGCAACGGAATCGACGACAGAATACAACTGTCAGCACCGGGCTCCGACTTGAAGTGCTGAACTTCTTCGAAGCACGACGACGGCACTCGATTCATAATTTTCCAACGTCACAAAGTTTCTGCTTTTCTTCAAACAACGACTAACGACGAACGCGAAACAGAGACAGCAATGGGGGAGGAGAGAAGAGAAAAAAAAAACTGCACAACAAACAAGAATTTTTTCACCAGTTCACGATACTAAAAACAACAGAGAGTAGAATGGGGACGGCCGGCGGCGCGTCGTTGATGGAACACGAAAACACAACACAACAACACCGCACACAGCTAAATAGACAGAGAACGCGCGCGCGCTCGTTTCGACCGATCGATCCTCGTTTGAAACAAAACGCAGCACAACTAATATTTCATAGACGTAATGAACAATGACGAACCCCCCAATCGCAGCGCCAAAGGCACTAGGCAGCAGCAGCAAGCAAGCAATCAAGCCATGCGACATGCTACAATCTTTTTTTACGCGATGGAAGTGTGACACGAGGCGCTCACAGCTGGGAGGTTGATGATCACTACTCTTCTCTCGCGCGATCGGCACTCACCAACTCGTTGCGGAGTCGTCCGCGAGAGATTGAGTGGATTTTGTATGGAGATATGCTTTGTTTACATATTTGCGGTGGTGGTGGATTAGTCGCAGTTAGAGTGAAGTCACTTAGCTCAGGGTAAATGGTGGTTTTGCGGGCTGGTTGGCTTGGCTAGTAATTTCGTTCATTTTTTTCAGTTCAGATCAATAATGTATATTTTGGTCCGTATTTTGTCGTTTATTTAAAACTCGACATAAAGCAACTTTATAGTAACTGGGGATAACTGCAAAACGGAAAAACTAAATTTGGGAGCGCCACAAAGAGTGGTCAGTTTTTTTTGGTTTGATTTTCTAAATGTTTGTATCAATCGATTGGATATATTTCCAGCAGCTGCATTATTTAAAAAAAATAGTATGAACAAAAAAGTCTTAAAAATTAACAAACGGTTAATTCATGACTTATGATTATTACAATTCATGACTCTAGTCGATCATTCACGCCAATAAACAATAGATAATGTCCTACAGTGGCCTCCCAAAAAATAAGATCCATCGAGCCCAATACTAATTAAATTTAAAAAATCCGCTCACACACTAGCTTTTCATCTGTCGCCATCTTGAACACTTAACTCGGAATGTACACACCAATCAAAGTCTTTTTCATCAAGGACTCTCAGCTATACCTTAGGGAAAATGTTACAGTGATTTAAAGGTGTCTGAATTAATGTGGATACAGACATTACGAACTCAACCGTTTTCATCTCTTAATAGAATGTGATCAACTATTTGGTACACACAGTCAAGGACTTTTCTTTCAGTGTAGATTTTGAATTGATTTCTACGGATCGCTGAAACGATTCACTTATATAACAGCTGAACCACAGACAGACGTTTAAGCAAGAGCAAAATTAATCGATAACTTTGATGTAATTTTCAAATCGCTAGCAAGCGCTAGCGTAAGCAACTGTTGCTTCACTTAACACTACGTAGTTCACTTAATCGAGGTGCCCACTGATGTGAGGAAGTTGCGGCATCTGCTAGCATGTCAAAATATCACTTCGTCGTTCGCCAACTGCCACCCGATATTGACACGATGTTTTGACGTGCAATTATATGCCACATAGAGTCTAGAAAAATTGACAGATTTGCATTTTGCTAAATGCTTATATGACATTTGGCGATTCCTTTCAAAATTGACGGTTGCGGAAATTTACACAAGTCTAGATTCAAAGCTTGAATGGCTGTGGCTGAACTCTCCACTTTTATAGTCGTGGTACAACGTGTTCACATGTTTCGGTACATTCAGTAAAAAGGCGTCGAGTCATGTGGAAGTGCACAAACACGCATTTTGTCCGACCGGTAGCAAAATGCGAATATATCTTGCAAGGAACGTACGGATCATGATGGCGGGTGTACCATAGTAACTTCGAGAACTTTACAGAAAGAGCGACTAACATTTCAATCAACTGTTTCTAATGTAGATATTACTCTATGGTTGTAAAATATACGATCGGATTTGTTGAACTATGTGTAAAAAATATTTGCTGCTATTATTTTGGTGTAGCCCGATTTTATGTGAACCAATTAAGCTGAAATTTTGACTGTAGTCTAAAAGTAACATCAACTTTCATCTGTATTAAATCCAGAATTGTTCATTCAGCACATTGACACTCACAGACACTGAGGATCTGAGTTTTGATTTTTGATGTACGGGTCATGTTAACATTAGTATACTATACATCGTATTTCAAATTCAAATCAACTATGGAAATCAAAAGGTAGTATTTGTCGTTAGTGGTCCAAGAATAACCATTTTGTACCTGGCTTTCGTCTTATTGTGTTGTTCTTCATTGTATACATAAAACGCAATTTCACAGAACAAAAATTATTTTTTTATTCCTCCGTTAGGGGACCACTTTCGTGTAAGGGCGGTCGAAAATTCTATTTTATTTATTAAATTCATAACTTCCAAACCGCTAAGCTGATTTTTACAGTTGACACTTCAAATAAAACAATTTTTAATGCAGATTTCAGAGAAAAAGAATAGGAAAAAACTGGATATATTTGATTTGTATGAGAAGAATAACGTAACAATTGCTTTTTCTTGATTTGCATTGCGAGTATCTTCCACGATTTCTTATTAGTATATTTGTAGTTGGAATATCATTAAATTTTACATAACGGCGCATGAATCGTTTAAGAGATACTATTTTAATTGAAATAAAAATTCATCGTCACCTAGAATCTCCATTGTTTCCATGTACTTGTGGTGTATAATGGGGTGGGAAAATGAATGCCTATTCTAAATTGAAAATAAGTTCAAATATAAGTACAAAATTTCAATTGGCTCGAAAAAAGCTCCTATGCAAAATTTAGGCTCAATCGAACATGCGCAGACCTGGCGCAAAGCGTTCATAGTTTGAGTTGCATAAATTTTAAAACAATGATCCTATTGATAAATGATATTTTGGAAATAAAAATATAAATAAAATGGTGTCAAATTTCTTAAGAATGCATGAAATGTCGAGATTTGGTATGATCTAGTTTATAATTATTACTATTATTATTATTATTATTATTATTATTATTATTTTCAAAACAGCTGATTTTTTTGTGAGTAGAACCCGTGACATGAAACTTTGATGAATTGGAGTGTAAATTTGTTCACAATTGATTCCATACTTCTTATATATAACTTCAAACAATATTTACCATTGGATACGAGATATTAAACCAGGGGGTTATTTATTTTCATTGGGAGGGAGTCATTAAGGTCATTAGGACAAAACTTTGAAAAATCGATTTTCAAGTTTTTTTTTCTGTTTTTCAATTTCTACTTTAGTAGTTATTAACATAACCTATAAATCATATGGAAAAACGACTCCCTCCAGTAACATCTTAAAGTTATAAAATAAGACCGGAGCTGCCTGCATTACGCAGGGAGATAGTTAGTTACTGCCAATTATTTTTAATGTCCCAGAAAGCCGATTTGGATAAATCCAAAACTTCCAGATTTCATGTACCTTGGGACATTTTTTGGATACAAAAAGCTCCAAAATTTAACGCCTCGCGCCAGCCCTGAGCATGTCTAGTTGAGCCCAAATTTTGCATGGGATCTTTTTCGAGCCAATAGACATTTTGTATATGGTTTGTTTGTAAAAGTCAATGGTCAATTTTCCCATACATTTATTGCCACTCTAGTGTATATATTGCTGCACTATTTATGTGTTTTTTTTTCACGAAAATAGACATGTTCCGTTTATCATTGATTTTCTCCACCAAGATTTTCCCCATCGTGACAATTCAACTCATGTAATTTTTCGATCGAACAAACTGAAAATAACATAATTTGAGTATAAACTTTTAATTTATCGAGCTTCATTGCTCAATCACACTTATTTCGCATTTGCCATTCTATTTCTCGCGGACACGATTTTAACTGCTTTAAGATAAATTAAAATGCTTTCCAGTGAATGTTGGTTTCTTGTTTTTGTAATATGACTTTATTTTTATTTATTTTGCGGAAAAATACGTTTCTTAAACGAATGTTGGTTTTTAGCAGAGACCGAAATGTTCGCCTACTTGAGAAGAGAAACGTCTTTTTTCACCCGCTTGGAGAAACACATGAGAATGTGAGAAGCGAGAGACTATTATACGCTCACAGCAGTTTTCGCGAGAAAAGCAACGGCGATTTATAACTAGAAATTAGAAGAAAAATTAATATTTTCCATTTAATTCCAACTACCGAAGGTTTTCTTTAAGGAGATTTATAATTTTCGGAGAGCATGAGTAGCGTTTCTTTTTCAGTGAATCCTAAATGCCAATAATTATTTTTCACTCACTTTTTGACACCTGAAAATGCACCAGTCTTCACATGCTTGTTTTATTCTGACATTATAATTCGATAAAAAGCCATTTTTTCTTCCAACTTTTTTCATTATTCCTAGTTTTTGGCTCCTCGGCTTTTGCTCCTCATATCTAGGTAGCTTGTTTTCAGTGAAGAATGTGACATGAGAAAATATTTTCGTTGAATTTTGAAGAGAGATATTTTCGCATATGCAAGAGAGAGGATAATGAATTATCGGCGAAAAAGGAGAGATGAAAATGTGAACGGTTCGCTACTCATCGACAACTTGCTTGAGAGAGCATATTTTTCACCCAGCTGAGTGAAAATTTCGATCTCTGGTTTTAAGAGAAATGTCTTAACCCTACCTAGACCTCATTAGGACTGGTCACCAAACAACCAATTTACGCCGGAAGCTGGATCTTTTTCTTGGATCTTTGGATCTTTAGTGATGGGGCAAGAAATGTATGGGAAAAAAGTGACCATCGACATTTATAAACAAATCATACACCAAATGTTTCTGATTCAAAAAAAAAGGACGCCCAAAGCTTTTAAAGTTTAAGGTTTTTGATTCTTTTTGATTTTGAGTTTGTGATGGCGGTTGCATGAAATTTTTGAAATTAAAAAAAAAATTGATGCCAAATGACTGGAGTTATTTTGAAATATATATATTTTTTTACAAAATCCACTTCCTAGGACTGTTTCCAAACTTCTAATCTACTATTGCAAACAAGGGAAACAATTATGAAAAAAATATAAACCAATTCATCGAAGTTTCATATCACGGGTCCTATTCACGAAAAAATAGTCACAGAATTTTAATAAAAATGAAAATGTAGGTAACACCTAATCTCGACGTTTTTTATTCATTTAGCGTAAATTTAACTTCAATTTCCAAAATTCAACATTTTTAGATATCAGATACCTCAAACTTTATCTTTGTTCAACGCTTTGCGCCAATTCTGAGTATTTCTGATGGACTTCAGATTTCGCATAGAGGTTTTTTTCTCTCTTTTTCGAGTCAATAAACATTTTGTACATGGTTCGATTTAATAGTTTGAGGATGTCATTTTTACCCTAATAGGTAGAAAAATCGCAATACGGGATGGTTTGGATAGGTCGAGCGAAAATTGTCATAAGATCGTAGTGTCCCTCGGTGTAGTACCGGAGGATCCAGTCGAGCACATGGTATGAACCCAAAGCGAAAATGTAATGACTGGTAATACCTTCTGCCTTGCCCGATTTGCGGAAGAGGCATATAGTGGGAATAGTGATTGTGATCTTAGGTTGCTTTGAACTTAATGTACATCATATCATGTAGAGAGTTGCGAACGATGAGGAAGTTGAACACCGGATAGCGATTGACGTAGACAACGGTGAACAAAATCTGCGACTTGCCGGAAATACCAGCGCACGACGTTCTATTCCATATTTTTATCAGCAGCAAGATAATAGCTAAAAGATGTGCCGTCACCGATCAATCGGAAAACGTTCATTGCTGCGCTCGATTCACCATAATAACTCCGTAGCTTCCATACTCGAGGAGCTGGAATTTCTGAATTTTCCTATTTTCAGCTAAACCCGACTAACTGGCGGGTAAACAGTCTCTATTGCGTGTACGGTCTCGGCAAATTATTTAGCTGATGTGTAATGATTGAATGACAGTTCTCGACAATTTATTCAAAACGACATATTTGATTTTTTAAACAACGAGATAAACAAGGATTCAAACGTTAAATTCTTGAAACCAGCACTGTCACGCAAAATACACTGACCCAGGAAATATAGCAAAAACCATAATAATACTAGAAAATGAGAAGAAAGATTAGTAATTTCCATTGAATTCCAGCTACCTTTCTTGCATATATTGAAAGATACGCGTATTTCGTCTACAATGTGCAGACTTCTTCAGTGTCGTGTACTCGACCATGAAGAGGTCTGCACATTGTTGGCGAAAAACGTCAAGATAAGCAATAAAGGTAGTTGAAATTATATGGAAATTACTAATCTTTTTTCTTATTTTCAAGTGACAGGTATTCCACTAAACAGCTCACACTCACCAGAATTCATAATAATGTTTTAGGTTTTTTTTTGCTATAAGAACTTTCTGGAATCTTCCCACGATTAACTTATGGTCCATTTGCTGTTTCAACCTGTATTAATTTCAACAACCAACTTTATGAAAAACGAAAGTTGTTTCCAAGGACCATGGGGAAATTCATAGGGAAACGAAATGAAAATTTATGTTATGTTTGCATAAGACAATCATACATCGAGTTATTAGCACACGATACTGAAGAAGTCTGCACATTGTAGACGAAATACGCGTATCTGTCAAGATAAGCAAAGGTAGTTGGAATTAAATGGAAAATACTAATTTTTCTTCTCATTTCTAGTTAGTTAATCATACATCGTTTAATACGCGGGTTCGGAATTATGATTTCTGGGGCACTTTTCGAATAGGATATAGGATTCGATTATAAAGACATTAACACAAATGTAATTGATTATCAAAACATATATGACCTACTCGAAAAATAGTAAAGATTGAAATATTAAATAGCTGTTGGTCTTAGCAAGTGAGGAATTCCAGTAATACGTTTAATACCACTAATCATTTAATCTACTCCATATTTTAAATTACTCAATATTTCGTGGGTTTATGCGTTTAGAAACTTTCGATTGATTAGGTTGGATCAAAAGTTGATCAAGAGGATTGCCAATTTTGTTCAGTGGTGTTGGAAGACGGTTGATGTGAAGGAACTGATGAGGCTCGTTTCCAGTTCGGGTAGAACTTCCGGAGCTTTCATGCTGTTCTCTGCAATTATTTTAGCTTTGGGAGGAAATGTAGCTACAGCTTTCGGTGGTTTTTTAGGGCGCCTTTATCTACTTTATGTACTTTATCATTCTTGGCTTTCCTTCAAAATCAAATTTTGAAATTTTGGCAGATATTCCTTCAAAATCAAATTACAGTGGATGAAAATTTGTGTTCATTGTGCTCAGATTGGTGAGTAGAAAATAGTGATCGCATTTTAATCAACAATATTTTGCGTCTGAACGAAAAACTGCTTATGAATCCTTACTAAATAACGACGAATGTGTGCACATTGAATGCTCATTCACGTCAGTGTAAATTTTGTTTATTTTTTTTATTTATACAAAAAGACCGTGCGTTCCGTATTTGCTACTCCGTTACTGACCAGAACTAGTGTAATTGCACAGAGAACCACATAGTTGGAGCTTGGGAGTAGCTTTACATCTTCAATGTACATGTTTACTAATTCATTATATTTATAGATCAGTTCAGAGGGAGGATTAGTTCGACAATCGTTGGTTAGAGACCGTGTTTACCTCTGCGTCTCCACAATTGTCAAGGGAAGGATAGTTTTGTGTTAGTGAGGCAGGTTATTTATAGATCATGGATGCACTGTGGTAAGTGAAGCGATCAATGAAACAAAACGCAGTAGACTGCTTTTTGATTTTAAATCTAGTGGTGATAGAAAAAGGCAAGTGGCAAATGGCAAGGAATGGGACGGGCATGGGATTGAACTCCCGACTATCTGCTCAGTAAGCAGAACGGGTAACCACTGAGCTACCCAGCCGCGTCATTATTCGAGGTATAATTTTGTTAGTTATAAACAGACATTTTTGCAATATGCGTTTAACAGTGGTGCTTGATTACTAGATACAAAGGAAGTCCACAGCAGGTAAACAAAACACGCGTACCTTTATAAGAAAATAAATTTAATACAATTTAAACGAACTAACTTTACCTTCTCAAAACCTTGATAATCAGCTATACTAAGGGCTATTCAGATTCGTGAAGAATTACACAAATTTATATAATGCATCAATATTTCAGAGTAATAAATTACTCCAGATTGGAAATAAATGCTGACATTTACGCGTTTTTCTAGACAACAAAAATTCTGAAAGGATGTGAAATATAGAACTGTTACCCCGAGCAAATTAATCACTTCACAGAAAATAACTATTGTGAGTTGCATTTTCAGTTAACACGCTTGGGGCTACATTCATTCCGGGTATAAACAAGCTTGTTACTACACTTGAAAACTCGCCTAAATTTCAAACCCGTCCTAAGGTCGACCCTTACAACAAACTAGCTTAAAATTCAAATCACATATAATCTTGTTAAACCAATCTCTCTGTGTCATTCAACTGAACCGAACTGTAAACTCTTCGGCATCGTACCGATATCGAAGCGACACGCAAATGACGAACGCTCCTCAACAGAACGAGATGATTCACGACATTTCCAAGATCATGCAAGTTGTCGTCGTCGTCGTTGTAGCCTCCGAAGTTCCAACAACCAGGGAACAATCAATGCTCGCCTGCCTTCGTGCTGGTGTGTTGGTTCGCATTTACTTCTCATCGACATTCCCCGAAATTTGTCATATACCTAGGTATGCGCACCTCAACTCCCGTCTCACGGTTGATCCTCACCCTGGCCGCGTCCCATCCCGTGTGCGGTATGATATATGTGCTGTCGCGGCCCCGACGACGAAGACGATGGTGAAGACGAGAGAAAAAATAGGAATACTTTATAGCTATCTTGAACCTTTCCTGAAACTACAATGTTCAGCAGGCACACAGGAAGAAAGGTGCTCAACTGATCGCGGAGGGAGGACCGAGACGCTGCTGGGCTGGCTAGATTAAAACGTTTGTTGTGTTTGTTTTGTATGTTCCCTGGTCTTTTGTCATTACAGCGAGGCTTCTCTACGGAGGTTGCGGGGTGACCCTATCCGGCGATGACAGACAGAAACGCGGATATGGTGGATTACCGCAAAGGTGACAACGAGCAGAAGAAGTAGAAACTCGCGATATAGTAGTGAATAACTAAACAGTATGTGGAAGAGTAAAAAAATCGTTTGTATGCTCATTCGTAATTTGCATAATGTTGTTGCGTGGGGAAGTAAAATGAGGAATCACAGAAACAACATATGACGTAATCGGGCTCTCGGGTTTTCTCACACCTTCGACGACAGAACACAAGTCAAAACGATTGCATTTACAGCTGTAAGCAACATATTTAATTTGATCACATTAATCTACAGGCAATTTATTAAATCCCGACAATGACGCACAACACCTCAGTCCGAGGCAGAAATCTCCCACGAAATCTTTATTGGTGTTTCACACTTATCGCTCAATAATCTCAGTGGATCGCTACCACTGCGGCAGTTCCATTGCAGGTTCGTCAACATATTTACATTTACAATGCAGTTGTTTTTTTTTTCATCCACTTCGGCGGCTTGTGTTTTAACTAGTGTGGGTAGACGTGTAGTGCAACATGTGGTGCAGCTGAATAGAAAAAAAAAAAAACCAAACGAGCGACGACTTCACACAGTTTTTGTTTACATCTCTCACGTTCTTCAATGGAAAATTAAATGAGAACCCATGTGCGCAAAGTGAGTCCGTTCCGTGCAACGCGCGATCAGCTGCTCGGCGGCCGCCGCTGAGAGGGAGAGAGAGCTCGCCATATGTCGCGCAGCGCAGTGGGTGCAGTCATAAGCGAGCGCTGCCAGTCACGATCGTGATTTATGGCCGTTGTTGTCGTTGTATGCAGTGGCGGGTGTAGTAGGGTGGAGATGGTGATTGCAGGCTTTGTGGCATTGGAAGAATCTTTAATTAAATTTGGCGGATGGAATAACCTTAAGGTGAAAGTGGCAGGTATTCGAAAATGGACGCCATCATGAACCGATATGCATTGCCACTTAAATTTTTCGATGACACAAATCTATGAAACTAAAAAGTTTCACGATGCGATGTAATTACACTAAAAAAATATTTCACTTAGCTACTATTGGAAACGCATGTAGATATTTTTCAAAGCTAAAATAAGTGATTTTTACATAGAAAGAAATTCTACTTGACTTATCATTTATATTTTACTGGAAATATATGATTCACCTGATTTTGCAAAGCATTTTCCACTTCCTGAATCATACACGTAAAATAATCCACACATTTTTATTGGCAAAAATCCATGAAAAATTCCACATAATATTGATGTGTTCACACATAAACAGAACTCTCGAGAAACACAAATAAAATTTATATAACAAACGAAAAGTATGAAAAGTATTGGTTAATGACATTGCAAAATGCGTGTCGGACATAGATATTATCATTGCTTTTTTATCAGTGTATAAAGTTAAGTGAATTTCTAGTGAATATATTCCACTAATTATGTGAATTTTTTTTGGTGTAGGACTTGTATGCTGCAGTGCGGCACGAATGCTATTAAAGTTGGACATATAAATCATTGAACTTTTTTGGATTTGCATCTTCGCCATTTCGAAGTTGCGATGCATATTAGTTGCAAATGGCGGTAGACAGCACTTTTTTTGGCTAGATCAAAGTTGTTAAGATAAAGTATTGATAGTTCCGTTAGCGAACGGCAGGCTGTCAAAATTGAATAGAAGTAGTTTTTGAAATTGAGCGGAGGGCATTGTGAGGTAGTATTTCGAAACGAGCTTTTGCCAAGCATCCCCATGCGGAGTAGGTCAAGGCAGGAACGAATCCACCACCTTGACTGGCAAAAGAATGTGCGCTTGATCGTGCTCATATTCTACCGGTAGCCAAATATTCACATTCCCAATCTCGCCTACATGGGAGAGAAACTATCTCCCGTTCATTTGGGTTTATTTTTGGCATACGACTTCTGCTTTACCTAACATCCACTCATCCAGGTAAAGCAGAAGTGGTTACGCACCGATTGCTTGTCGATCTGTTGAATTAAGTCAGTGTCTGCATTCAATCTTAAATCTGGTAGTGTTGGAAAAATTATATCGAAGCTGTTTAGCTCTGAAGTATTCAGATTTATATAATTATCAATCTGCTTAATGTATTAAATGATTCCTGCAACTGAATTGTGGGCATAAATTCTCTTCGAAAAGAAATGTTTTCCTTGAAGTACCGAAGGAATGAAGAAATTTCTTTCTCTTCGATGAAATATCTGCGCGGAAGTAAGATACTGGTCTTAACAACACTCTAATAAAAGAGGGAGAAGATGCGAATAGATCTGAAACATCATCTTACCCTTCCTAATGCATTTGTAAGATGCCTGCTTCTTCTGAATGATAAATCACTAGTTGCACTAGTATGCGCATTCTGAGGGCATCTTCAACAAATCAATTAGTTGATGAATTTTCGACACTTCCAGAATCAAAAATTTACGTTCTTGATTCGGATTTGTATAACTTTAAAGCATTTTTTTGATACCTAAAAAAGTCACTTTTAACTTACACTGCTTCCCAATTTACAAACCTCAATCCTCCTTATCATGCGTTACATTATTAACACCAAGAAGTTTCATTTAAATCGGCTGTGATTACCCAGAATGAGATAAATGAATGGAAGTTCATGATTGGTCAGGTCAGGTGAGTGTTATGGTGCAGCGTTGAAAATGAATTCAACATTTTTTCTTTAACCTTCTCTGAACCATTCATTAGCAGCGCTAAATTTCAAGCGGAAACTAGTTCGGCTTAGAAAGCATCACCCATACATAGTGTAGTTACTATAACGTCATTTATAACATTATTCGATACACAACTTTCTCGGTTAACGACTGTTCCCTTCCAATCCAATTAAATAAGTCGAAACAACCAAATATGATTCATGTAAAGTGATTGAACTTCGCCAGTTTCTAACAGAAATCGAATGTAAAGCGTTTAAAAGGTTGATATTGAACTTACTTGGATGATGATGGTGAGATCTTTCCATAGGAAATTCATTTTTTATTATTATTAAACATCAAGTTTTACAAACTTTAATATATAATATACTGTGAAGGACGGGGTACAGAAAAAATAATGCATTTTAACAGGCCGGAAAATGTCACTGTTAGCAGAAACAACGAATGTAATATGTCATACAACAACTTCTGATTTAAGCGATTTCTCACTGAAATCACTCACTCAGGCAACAAACTAAAAATTTCATAATGGTTCAACTTATGAACGATGCTTTGACTTGGCAAGCTTGACTTTTTGAATGGCTTCTGGTTTCATAATGACATTGGCATTGTTTAAGCCTTCCAGCAATGGCCACCACATTGTCAAAAAATTCAGAAAATGTCCTTTGAAGACCTGTTTTTGAAAAATCAGATTGATTTGTAGCAAATCAGGTTTTGGTCAAAATTTGAGTATGGCCACTTTCCCAGGGGAAATATTGCAGGGCCACCCCAATTAGCCAGTATGGTAAGAATGTCTTTTGAAGATTGTCTCAGAATGTCTTTTGAAGATAAAGTTTTGTAAAATCTTAAAATTGTATATGCCGAAAGCCAGGTTTCGGGATAAGATTTGAATATAGACTCCTTTCCGGAGGAAAGCAGACCCCACAAGAACTCCCCAAGTGACCAGTATGGTCATAAATACTCAGAATGCCCTCCAAAGACCTAGTTTTGCAAAACCATAAAGTTTGATATGTCTCAAGCCAGATTTTGGAAAATATTTGAATTTGGTCCCGGAGGATAGTCAGTGGATAGTATGGTCAGATATTCTCGATATGTTTCTGATGACCTAGTTTTTCAATATCATGACGTTTGATATGCCGCATGCTATGTTTCGCACCTAAATATATGTTGTCCATCATCCTTGACAAAATTTCACCCCAGTACTCTACCTTGAACCGAAACTACGGACATTTTTTGAATAACTTGTGTAGATCACAAACTAGATAATTTTGTGATCTATTGCAATTTTTCGCATTAAAATCCAATTGCTAGCGGTATCATTAATTGTAAATTTGATTTTTTCTTGCTCAAAGGTTGGAGACGTACGCAGCACTTCAAAAAACGAAGGGATCATTATGTCCCACTATATTATCAATTGTATACATGAATCGACAGCATCATCATTATCATTTTTCAATTTCTACAGCTTGTATCACTAATAAATTTGCTTAGCGAGCGCCAATTGCCATATTTATCGATCGTCCTCAACATTTTTTTTTTCGACTTTCACTTCATTTGGATTTGTCAGTTGCTGATTAGTAAGTCTTATTGGCTTGACTTTGAGGGAAAAATAATCATTCTCGTTCCTATTTTTTCGAGAAAGTCCAAAATAACAAAGGATTGATTTTAAAAGAAAACTATTTATCCCATTTACATGCAAAATGTGGCCTCCGTAAGCGCTGGCAAGATTTTGATTTTATTAAAGCCCTCTGAACTATTTTGTCAACGAACAAATACGGTGAGAATCTAGCTAATTAGAGGTTACTTTCTTTACATTCGTTGTTATGAAACAGGTCTTAATATCGTCACATTCACCGTATAATTTTAAAATTTAATTATACAAACATAAATCGTATCATCCGGGCTGATGGTTCATATAATGAATCATGATTCATGATATTAATCAGCTCTTTCTCATATCTAGGATAATTGCCAGAATGCGATGTTCAATATTTTATTGTAACATTGGGCTGATCTGAAATCCCAACTTATTACATGTTTCTTCCTGTCATTTGAAGTCAATTCTATGCTTTTGATGATGTTGTCTATCATTTAACACTATCTTATGCATTAACAAATGTTTCGGAGCTGTCCAATAGTATTTAGTGAAAAATGCTTCGCTGTTTAATTGCAACTATGACAGCACTTTTGCGTTGTGGTGATCCTCGGTTCTCCTTTCCTCTTCTCCCTTGCTCCACCGTCACTGGCTGCTGGCTACCGTAGCATTCTAACGCAAAGCCTGCTATCTTTTAGATTTGTCTGTTTTATACGAAACATCAAGTTTGTCATCACAGTCGGTTTGTCTAACAAAACCGTAAAAGTAAAAGAAATGAAAAATACACAGTGCCAATCTTAAGATCTATGGAATACTTCTAGCGAATTCGGTTTTGAAACTGGTTCAGTGCCAACCTAACAAGAGAAAACCACTTTTTTTTAAAATACTTTTTAAAAAACATTTTTACGAGCGTATTAGTAGAACGATTATAATTGGAGGAAAATTGAAATTAACGCTTCACTTGATCGATTTAAAAAAGCTAGATAAATAAAAAATAAAAAAAAAATAACCATTCGAGCACTCGACACTGAAGAAGTCTGTAAGTCGCAGATGAAATATGCCTATCTGTCAAAAGATAAGCTTTCTGTAGTGGAAGCTAATGGAATTTGTTAACGTTTACTAGTGATAGTTTGAAAGGTTTGTCGTTTTTTTAAGTGATCAAGTAAATGCAAACTTATGTTTTCCTAGTTTTCAAATTAGAGAAAACCAAGTTTGAGTTACGAATAAGATTTTATGTTAGTGTGTGAGATCACCTGGACCAATCATCTTCTTGCTGTTATTTGGAATTTGTAATTGATTGATGGAATATGCAAATAGGGCAACTTACAGGGGATGATCAAAAAGGAGAACACTAGCAAAATTTTGTCCAGATTCAAAGTGATACAGTGATCGGTGAATAATTAACCGATTTTGATGAAACTAGAAGCGTTCGACGGTAAAATTATTCTAGTTTTAGCATGTTTATTAAAAATTTGATTTGACTTCCGGGCACCGGAGATATCACGGATACTTTGAGGTTATGTCAAATGTGCTAATTTTCTGCAGCTCGTTATTTTTTATGTTACTTGAAAATCGGAAATATTATATTTTTTTCAGAAACTAAAATTCATAGCAAGTCTGTCAGTGGTTAAAGATCGTGAATCGGCCCATAAACAACCGAGATATGACTATTTCCGTAAAATGTAGTTTTTTACCCTATTGCCTGACACTTCTTATGTTGAAAAACTCCATTTTAATTTATCCGTAACTCTGCGTACTTAATCAAATTAGATGCAACTTTTTCCATACGATTACAATTTATCCTAGTTTTTGGAAGAGTAGCGGACATTTCGTTATTTTCCGTAGTTCCGGATTCATTATCGAATCGTGAAGGAAGTACCCTACCAGTGTAATGGCCAGAGTATATGAACTGTATCAAACCTGGCGTGCGATATATCAAACTTCATGATTTTACAAACCAATACCACTGGTAGTCAACCTGAGAGTATTCTTTTCACATTGGCCACGAGCTGGTGACGTTCCGGATTCCGGTTCCCCAGGAAGTGGCCAGATTTCGAATGATGTCAAACCCTGGCTTGCGACACATCAAACTTCATGATTTTACAAAACAATACCGCTGGTGGTCAACCTGGTGGTATTCGGTCACATTGGCTACACCTGGTGACGTTGGCGGATCTCGGGTTCCCCGGGAATTGGCGAGATATAGAACGATTCCAAACTATGGATTGCGAAATTTATTACCGGCGTAAAGTAAAATAATATAAAATATGAGTAAAATAATATAAAATATGACTTACCTCATCCAAAAAGTTCTCCACTACGTCGCGAACAAAATAACATACTCGAATCCTTTTGTTCCATGGCTTTTCTAGCATCGTAAAAAAAACATGTTCCTCAAAATTTGAATCAGAATCGAATTCTGATTCCAAAAACTGGACCACAAACCAGCAATCATCACGGAGTCATAGTTATGCATTTTTCTACTAGATTGTACTATCAAAACATAACACACAATTGATCAGCTGTAATACAATTCAGCGCCAACATTTGATAAGGGTGAATCTGCGTTTGTAAACAAACACTTTGATTGCTAATTTATCGGAAGTTTAAAACAATTCTTTCAAATTGAATATAGCGGATGATATAAAGCTCCTCTTTCTAAAAGAACGACAGTGAACCTAAAAATTGCACTGCTTTGAACTTTTTGACGTTTATGATAAACCTGAGTTGACACTGGTAGAATGATTTTTTTTCCGAAAGCAGTTAGGTAGAAACTGGTGCGAAACTAGGTTGAGAATTCGCTATAAATGTTTGATATTTCCTGACGTTAGCAGTGACTGGTGAAGTGGCCTATTTCATTTAGCCTTCCCAACAATGCACGGAACTCAACGCATACAATGCGTTATAAGTTTAGGAACGAATTTCGGCGCTGAAGAAATCATTGACATGATCGGAAAGCAATTCGCATGCTTACAATAAGTTCCTAAAACTGTAAACATAATTCTATGTTTCTGAGGCTAATGCTCATTTCTAAAGGTAGGTTTCGATAGATAAAAAGTAAGCTGATGCATGTACTGCTTGAAACCCGTGCCGTACCCTAGAAACTGTCTATTATGTTGACATTTTTTTATATTGAGCTTTCCACGTTGAATTGAGTTGACTTTCCCACGTAGCATTCGATCTATAATGAGTACGTACCTGAAAAGAAAAAAAGAAAATAAATTGTTTAGATATAATTTGTCATTTATGATCTATTGTAAAGTTTTCAGTGCGAAAATATATTATCAATAACAGTGAATGCCATCAAAAATTATCATCCCATTTATGATCTATTGTAAAATTTTCAGTGCGAAAATATATTATCAATTACAGTGAATGCCATCAAAAAGTATCATCCCAACCTAGGCCACGTATTTGTATCGCCGTATCCATTAAACTATTTTGCAATGAATTACCCAAACAGGTTGGACCTCATTTCACGGTCATAAAAGCACATTCAGAAGGCGAGATTTATGTTCATGTTGCAAACGACGACGCCTAGCCTAGTCTCACTTTAAGACGCTCCTATGCCTTTTCCCTCACTTTCAAAACCACACACACAGTTTTCGGATACAACCGTTTAAATTTCAGACTTTGGCACGGTTTCAGCAAAGTGATCCACGAACGCGAATCCTTCCTTCATCGCCGTGGGGAACGACGGCGGGGCCGCATTAAAACAAGCAGTTGTCGCAAATGTTTTGCATGTTCTGCGTCGCGGCGGCACATTGGCTGATTACCCCAACCAGCTGTTCAGACCCTGGGCAGAATCTGTGTTAGGGCTTGGCAAAATCGGCACACAAGCTACTTATAAGCCGACGAGGAAAATATAAGCAAATGATTGATGTGTCTTCTTACTGGCTGCGCATGGCTCGCTTCGTCGAGAAGTCAAGCCGATTTTGTTACATCTTGCCTCTTCCCGAAAGACACGCACTTGACAGCTAGGTCTCATGGTTAGTCGGTCGATCGGTTGGTCGTTCATTTGTCCTCTATACCAGTAGTGCTAAGTGCTTTTTCACTAGCATGTGTTAACAAATTCCCCCTGGTTTGTTGGCCCTTTTCCAGGATGTTCGTTCTTCTGCCGTCAATTGGCAAGTTGTAACTAACGGTTAAACCAATTAGCACTCACTGTTTGGCTCAGATTGACTCACGGAATGCAACGAGAAGAACGCTTTCGTCCAAAACGGTGATAACAAATGACACCATTTTTGTGTCTTGAAATCTTGCTGACAGTGACAACGAATATCCAATCACACCCAACCCGGGTTGGATCTGAAGCACGTGTCTGAAAACTAAGAGTTCATACAAATGTATACCCATACTCACACACACACGCTCGTGCATGCTCTAGCCCGGCGCAAATTATGCAAAACAAACTAGAACGACGACGGCGACGGGAAAAATCAACAACGCCACCGTTTTGTTGTGTTGTTGTTGCTGGTGCAACGCTTCTGTTATGAAAACGAATACCTACCAACTGGATTAGGCGGCTTCTACATTCATAAACCGATTTTATTTACACCCAGAACTGTACTACCACCGAGAAGAGGATTAGTGCACTGTGTGCGACCACTCAGCTCAGTCGGTGGTTCAGACCACTGTCACCGCTCGGAGTCTGGCATAATAGCAGCACTCACTCATTCACTCATCCGCTCTCTCAACCACCACGTCGCGAAATTGAACGAGCCAGTAGTGTGGTGGAGTGAAATCTGAGTAGGTCTCTGTTATTTTTCCTAGTGTACTTCATGAGTAAGTAAGTACCTTTCGGGTGTGTTGTCTGGGTTTTGCATTTAATGACAGACTGGAAATTTGCTTTACACTATGCCGTTGGAATAGTAAGAGATAGTGGAAGGCACATTGACGGAAGACAGGCAGAGAGAGGAAGAGGCTGAGGCAAAATGTGAGAAGAATAAAAAACGATTCGTCATAGGGTGGGTCCAACAGTTGTGTTGTAGGGAAGTTATTCAAGTTAGCTTCGTGATATTTGGATAATATTTCAGATCAACAATTGAATAGGCTTTGCCGGTTTCTCGACTACGTACACACTTAGAAGATTTTACAGTATTCGGTAATTTTTTACCGAACTTTCAACAGCTGAACGTTCGCCCTGCCCTTCGGTTCAGAAAGGGGTATGGGCGCGTTCTGTCGAGTCGGTCGCGGCAGATTTCCCCATCAACGTTCAAAAGTGCCTGAACCAAATTGACAGCTTGTAAAGATCACTTGAAGATGAGATGGGGGATCATTGCCCTGATATTCCTGAATGTAGCACATTGTAAAATGTTTCTTATCTTCTATAACCAAACATGATGGAATTGATTAAACGAATACTCATCGGGAATGATCTCTCATATGTATCCGTCGAACCATTCTAAACGGCTGTTGTGAGAATATCACCATGAAAATCTCACATGCACATAGCGCGTTACCAATCACTAAAGCATTTATTTTTGTTCTCTTCCTTATCCTATGACCGAGAGAAATACCAAACATCCTAAAGTCAACTCTTCAAAAGGACACACGGAAACACGAACCCACTGAAACACCGAGACAACACAGAGCAATAAGCAAAGAACGGTATAAAACCCTAACCAATTTTACTTTCAGCCAAATTTTCTAACACAAGGTAAGCAATCAAATGACCACTAAAACATATACTAAATATCCACGACCTAGTATATAACGGGGAAAGGGAGGGACCATTAGGGCACCCGAGTGAAACGATTTGGATAGGGAGCATGGGACTGCCTCTTCCCTATTGTTAACATTTCGCGGAACGAGGGCGGGCTCTTCGACCCCACCTATTGCGTTTATCCTGTCAATCGAGGGCTCGATTCTAATGCTGTGGGTGTGAACTTGCTTTTGGAAGGAGATTCTCTTCCCCGCGGGTTTCGCGTAAGTGTATCTGCTTACGGGCCCACCCACACGTTTTTGGCCCTTCATACAGGAGCTTGATGATCACAAACAACAATAGAATCCTGATCAAATCGTTTTTCAGATTATTCCACTGCTATGGAAAGTTACCTTGCTACAATAGATGGTAGTATTTTATCATCTTCATCAACATCAAGAAGCTGCAGCCAGCGGAGTATTCCGTTAAAAAAATTACCAGAACTTGTCAAATATTACCGAAATCCATTAAATCGGATTACTGAACGTTCAGCTGTTGAAAGTTCGGTAAGAAATTACCGAATACTGTAAAATTTTCTAAGTGTGTAGACTACGTCTTCGATTTATATATAGGAAACTGAGGACGAAAAACGAGAGCTACACGGATCGTGAACGTAATTACTCAGCCATTCCTTGTTAGATTTTGGTGGGGAAGATAGCTCATCGAATGTTTCGATCCGCTCCTTATCCTCTTTCATCAGCACAGAGAACAGACATCCAAGCTGAAGTGCCCTCCGTGATAAATTTCCTTAGCTGCAATTTTCAAAATTACAGCTCGCTTCCGTTTGCTTTGGTTTATCGCATGTTGATGGCGCCACTTGCGAGCCTCGAAATTTGATAGTCGTTGACTGACTGTCAATTCTAGTTTAGTGAAACCTAAACTAGGCGGCGGTAGCTCATTGAATCTTCTGGTCCTTGAGTTACAGTATTTTTACATGTTTTGTCACTTAAACCTATATACGTCTTATCTTAAGTGATACCTTCTAGTGTCGAATCTTTTCATAATGATCAACTCCTATCTTAACCAAAATGGGTTCAGCAGGGAACAAAGTTGCCTTTTTCGGTTTAAAACATGATATTTCATTAAGTTTTCATAGTAGGATATTGAAACTTTGTGACACCTTATATCTCGTTAATACTTATCAACTTGGTCGGAAATAATGAAGGCATAGTTAGTGGGAGGGGCGGGGAGGTGCTTCTGATTTTTGCAGGTGTTATTCATAAACCACGTTGACTTGGGGGAAAGGAAGGGTTTGACCATTACTATGGAAATATCCAACCTATTTGGAATCTGTTGACAGTTTTGGGTTCAAGAACTCAACCGGTCTCATTGTCTAACATAAAAGATGAACCTCATCCGTCCCCGGAGAATCGGAGTGGAAACCGTGTTCCGAAAACGGTTTACTTATAAATATTTCAATAGAAAACCAAGAATAATGATACAAAAAATGTAGAATGACTACACAGACATGTGTGTGTGATTGATATATGACAATCCGGTGTCTTAATCCTGGAACAGTCACCACGGATCAAGTTCCCATGGGGTCAAGTATGGTCAGAAAATTATTAAATTGAACCCTAACAATATGAGTGTTAAAATTCTTGGAATCATTCCAGAAGAGCGTTTGCCATGGTTATTGGACCATCCGGTCACTTGGCTTGTTCAAAGTAGGTTCCCACGAGGTCAAGATGGCCATAAATTTATTTCAGTTGAACCCTAACAAGTTGAGTGTCAATATTGTTGGAGTCGTTCTAGATTAAAATTAGTAAACCGGGTTAAAACTTCACTTCTCCTTGTAATGTTTTAAATAAAAAAATTTAAGATTAAAATTCAAACCTGAATTAAAAATTTCCTTTATTGATTCAAATTCATGAAATTAAATGACTTTTTTAAAAATGCACTTATGTTTTTAATGGATACATATCAAAATATTGATTTTTCAGAATACTTTCTGTAATTTAATAATCAGTTGGTCCAGCACGCTTGATCACCCGGAAAATCCATTTGAGCATACTTTGAACCAAGTTCTTTATAATTTCCATTTCAAAATCCTCTTACGCTTCCGAAACTGCCACTTTAAGCTCAGTAATACTGTTGTATTACTTTTTGTTAGCGTAGATCCGTCGAACAATGATTCCCTAGATGTTTTCCACTGGATTTAGATCTGGACTGCGCGCTGGCCACCACAGGAGCTCAATTTTTCGGTCGTTAAACCAGGATTTTGTAGACGAACTGGTGTGGATGCTGGCATTATCTTGTTGAAACACGATTTTTTTTGCGACGATACTTTGCTTTAAACGGAAACAAGCAGCTGTTAAGAACCTCAATATAGCCGGCGAGTTCATCTTACAAGATGTGAATAACTAGAAATGAGAAGAAAAATTAGTATTTTCCATTTAACCGAATATAATTTAAATTTCCAACTACCTCTGCGTATCTTGATAGATACGCGTATTTCGTCTACAATGTGCAGACTTCTTCAGTGTCGTGTACTAATAACAATCGATTTATTAGTTCACGACACTGAAGAAGTATGCACATTGTAGACGAAATACGCGTATCTGTTAAGGTAAGCAAAGGTAGTTGGAATTAAATGGAAAATACTAATTTTTCTTCTCATTTCTGGTTACGGGTATTCCACTAAACAGCTCAAGCTCTCTAGGATTCAAGATGTGAATGCCAAATTAAGCTTTCCTGTAGCACAATATCCACGCCATTAGAGATCCTCCTCCGAAATTACGTCTGGAAAAGTATTCTGGTTCCTTCCGTAGATCTCACCAATAGTCAGTAAATCCATCGGTACCATCTAGATTGAATTTCTTTTCATTAGAGTTAAAGAGTGAAACAGAGTTAAAAAATTGAACAAAATATAGTTGAGTTCAACAGTTTAAAAAAAAAACAAAATTTACAAAGAGTTTCCCCTGACCCACTGGCTTGCCATATTGAGTCTGGCGAATTCTATTCGTTTCCGTTTATGCACAGGGGTCAGATTTGGTACCTTGTTCATTTTTGACCGGACAATGATCGGACTGGTCTGCTAAGCCTTCCGAATTGTTTCTTTACAGACTGGGAAACTTAGAGTAGACTTGATTTTAGAGAGTGATATGGTGGAATTTGAGGCCAATTTCACAATGCTTCGCTTATCCCTTCGTGACAGCTTCGATTTTTTCGGCTTTCGTTTGGTCGTAGCATATTTTTCTGAATCCTTCAAATAATTTTGTATGACTTTATCCGAACGGCTGAGTCTACGTCCAATTTTTCGAATTGAAACACCTTTCTGCTTATAGGCTTCCCTCAAAACACTCTGCCTCTCGGCATTTTTAAGCAATTTTAGCAGGATTTACTATATAAAATTCTACAAACCAAAGCAATACCTTATGCGCGGCTATAGAAAATGGACGCTCCAATAAATGAAAACACGTTTATTTGACAACTGTAGCACAAACTCTATCAAAATACTGTATGCAAAACATATGTTTCACAAATACAAACAGGCACTCATCGTTGCATCTGTTGATTGCACTACGAACTTCGCAAGGTGTGTAAAAATAGGGGTGCAGCTACCACAATAGATCAGAGCAATGGTCGCAGTAGCTGGTGACTTTTAGTGTCATTAGTGCTGATTTTCTATTGGAATCCTTTATGAGTACACCCCATTTTAGGAACATGGTTCCGGAAATCCGATATTTCCGAAGACGGATGATGTCCATCCGTCATATAAACCAATTTTAAGAAAGTGGTGGAGTTCCTGATTCCAAAACTGCTAAAATATTCCAAATCAGTTGAATTTTTCCATAGAAATGGTCTACGCTCACAAATGGTCTTCTTTGTTAAGCCACAACAATGCATTATATCAGACACTCAAAAACAGTGGAAATGTGAAATCAAAGTCCCATCGCTAACTACAAATCGGCAATGAATTCAAGACCACATGCAACCAAAATGACGTTTCAGGTTATTTCTGGAATAATGTTTCTAAAAGAAGCAAAAATGAAAGTTTGTCACGCAAATAGGAGATACACTGATAGAAACAATGTGAAATTTGCAGAACTCAAACTAATTTCAAACATCAAGTTCTTCATTCGCAAGAGTAATTTGCAGTAAAATTCACCAGTATCACGCCCAACGGCAATGCATTTACATAAATGTACTACGAAAGAAAGGCGTAATAGATGTGCTACTTTAATTGAGAGCCTAGATCTTTAGTTCTATTATACAATAGATGATCAGAGGGGGTAGTTCAAATAATTCACATCGCCTCTTCATGCTGTACCAGTAACCGACATGAATCGTCGATGGCAATGAAGAAACCAACGTCCACCACCGTCAAAAAGCCACTCGACAAGGTACAAAAACTAGCCATGGGGGAGATGACTCCTCCTAGGTACAGGAAAGTGTCAGATTTAAACCGTAATTGAGTCTATAGCTTCTATAGCTGTTTGGCTTATCAATTCTGGTAATTGATCTATGATCATATCAAACACACAATAGGTGAGATTACCGAGAAAGCAATTGACCAAATCATATCATTAATTTTTCATTGGATTATTTATTTATTTTAACATAGAAATAGATTTATTTTAACATAGAAAATTCAACTGACAATTGATGTCTAAATGAATAAAACTTAATCTAATTGGTAACGATAAGCGGTGCGGAAAAGATGTAGAAGTCTATGACGAAACACGTCATCGGAAATACTGAAGTCAAAGAAGCCAAAGTAGTCGTTCAACTGCTGACAAAATGAAAGAATAGACTCACGCAGAGCGTAATTTCTGCTCCGTGGTTCCAAGAGCAGAAAATCAAGTTGTCGAAGTGGCCGCTCGGGTGCGTACAAATTCAGCTGTATTAGCAAAGCCGGGCAGTCAATATCTCCTGATAGTAGTTTCGCTGCGAAGGCAATTGATCGTCTCATCTCCAGTGGTTCGATCAATAGAAGACGGCATCGCTTCTACGGAGGTTTCTTGAATCACGCCAAACAAAAAATCGAAGAGCATTTATCACGAGTTTCTTTTAAACAGCTTTAATTCGGGCGATCCCGACTATCGCATTTGTTTTCAATATTCACCGCACAAGTGAGCAATAGAAGGACCTGTAGACACTCCATTAGGTAGATCTCACCGTTTACAGTCGTCACGAACGGTGCACTCCGTTTGCCGCATGAGCAGATCTCACATGCCAAATCATGTATTTCTTGACCAACTTTGAAAGTTTCTGCTTCCTTACTTCCTCCGGAACACAAACCTTGTGCTGGGCGGTGAAGAACAGTTGCTGCCGGAAGTTCGCCTTGGGGCAAATCTTATCATTCATGATGAGACAAAAAGGCTTCGTCATCATCTGGGTGTACAGTTTCCGGGCCCGTAACTTTCCCACCGTATTTTGCCGTTCGTCACGATTTGGAGCTTTCTGCACTTCGTACGTATCCAGTCCCTCCCGGTCCTTGACTCTCTGAACGAAAGACTTGGAATGTGACCTGTCAGCGCGGATACCATCCGCAGGGTATCGTATAGGAACAATGTGATAGGTCATGTTGCACGTAAAAGGCCTTTCATCTCAGACGTGAATATAAATCAACGACTGGAGTTTGCTAAGGCAAATGGCGACTTCTGGAAATGGAACCACGGAGTTAATCGATTCGACGGTGATCAAACTGACTAGCAACCTGAAACGGAACCTGCAGCCTTCCGGGCAGAAATTGGGTCTCCCTCGCGATTACTACTTTTAGCAGGATAATGACCCGAAGCAAACCACTTTCGTCGTCTGAGAGTGGCTGCTTTATAATGTCTCCAATCAACTCAAAGCCGTTGACTGTATTGGAACGGACAGCTCCATCAGTATTAATTGACTATGATAGTGAAATTTCATTTTTTTTTTCGATTAAAATCGAGCAGAGCTCAGAATTCTCTGATCCATTGTGGAGACTAAATTCGTTTCACTCTATAATACACTACCACATCGTTGAGCACGAATGACGAACTTGTGGATAATAAATGACAGAGAGGAATTTAAATGGCCGTACTTCCACGCTGTTACATCAATGCTAAACCGAGTCAATACTGTGCCAATTTCGAGTCATCCTGCGTCTTCTCGGGCGAAGTGGATAAGAATTATGCGGTAGCCGAGCCGACTAAGTGGCTGGTAGTTCTGTTTATCCATTTAAAATTGCAAAGTAAACATTCTTCCGTCGTCGTCGTCATCGTCATCATCATCTGTCTCGCGCATTCTTTCCATTCGTTTCTTCCGTACATATATAGTTTGGAAATGACTGTAGGTATGTGTCACTTTGTTTCGCAGCAGGAGGGAAGTCCCCTTTTTGCTTGCTTTCGGACTTGTGACAAAGTATTGTAATTAGTGTATTACCACTCCATTATAAAAGCAACTTTGAAATGGGACTCAATTTAAAGAAGTCCGTTTTTTCCCTAGTAGGGAGTTGATCGCAATAGTGGCTCATCTCAAACGAGAACGGCTGCAAGCGTGTGGAAGTGTGCCTGAAACGAGACATATCCGGAATCGATCATCGTCTTTCATCCACCCCGTTCGTCGTATTAGTTGCGAAACGACCGCATCATACACAACTGACAAGATGATCTGATCTTTCCGGAAGAGCTCTGAGCACAGTAGAGAAGCGGAGAACGCCAATGGATGACCACGACGTTGTTAATTAGAAACGGAAAGTGAAATTTAATCATGCTCTTGCGGATCCAACCTCGGTACAGGGGGAGTGTGTTGTTCTGGCCCCGGCGAGGGTGGGGCGTTGAGTGGGTGACGTACAGTTTCAACAGTATCATGTTCGGAACAGTTTTTCTACACGATTCATTTTGCTCGTTCGCATCTTTCACAACTCATTGACGTCGATCTTCCTCGGTTGGTCGACGTTTGTCAGTTGGCAACATATATTCCCGGCTGAAAGTTGAGTGTAGTTATTTATCTGCTAATTACGGTAAAGCTGGACACATTAGGGTGGTCGTAAATGTCAAAAGGATTGGTCGTTGAGACTCTCAAGTAGGATTGGTCCACGACATGGAAGCAAAAGTGATGGAGTCATCATCAATTCTGGGTTAAGATAAATGCAGTTTCGGCATATTATTCAAACTGGGTGACTCTGCATGAAGAAAAATAAATGCATTAGTTATGGTCATATAATACTGATGCTCTAAGTTATTTTTTGACACACAAATTACACATTAAATATTCTCTTCATTGTATGCATTTTGCAAAGCACCGGGAATTCTATTTAGATTTCTAATCTAATCTAATCTAATCTAATCTCATACTAACGCAGCCAATTCTGAAAGCATCCTGGAAAATGATGTTTTCTTGAATTCATCATTTTTCTTGTCATCGGCCAGGCCAACTGCGTAGTATGTGCCGCAGAGAGGATTCCAAGAAATAGAGCGATTCCAGAAAGATCTAAAATCGCTCTACTACTCTGAATCAAGGGAAGGAAGAAAGCGTGGACCTCCCGTACCAAACGCTTCCATGTTGAGTTATACAGTGTGATAATTTGTACCTTATCGTTGGGAGCATAGATGCTAGAAAGATTAGTTTATGCTCCTTTTGCCTGTGGGTGAACTTTTGGCATTTGAACCAAAAGCGTGGCAATAATTGCCAAGGTTATAGCGCCTCATCTCGCTCCATGGGGGTGAGTGGACTAAAACTTACGATGATGGATAAATGCGAAGCTGAAAATAGCATAAGAAATATTGTAAAGGGATGTTATAATATAAAATGAGAATAACATGTGTACTATCTGCATGTCTTCTGATTCCATGGATAATCCAAAATTATATACCGTATAAAGAAATAAAGAATACTTACATTTTTCGTAGTAGGGTAAGACTTCAGCATGCTATCTTACCGCGCTGCCTACATTGCGTTGGTGGGACTGCCTCCTAAGGTATAGCTGACGAGATACAGCGTTTCTTACTCAGCCGCTGGTGAACAGACCTCCTTGGTGGACAGACGCTCGGCACGCACCTCCTCAATCTAGCTGAAGTCAGAAGGACAACAGTGCCCAGGTTGCACTACCAGCTAAGTACGTAACCCTTAGCTGGCGGTCTTTGTCATCTGCTGACCCGTGGAAGCATGAGGTAGGAACTTGTGAGGACCAGAGCTATGTTGCGGGGACGCACGCTCCATCACAGTTGTCGACTCACCATTTTGCAGCCCCGGGAATTCTATTTAGATTTCTAATGCAAAAAAATCAAATCATTGAGTATCGATCAGATTAGGATTTGGTGATTTTATTTTCCCAGTTCAAAAGAATTACTTTTATCAGATTAGAAAACTTTTATCTAACGTTTTCGACAGAACGACAGATCTAATTACTCGGCATTGAAGAGTAGGCGTGGTTTACGCCCAAATGTCAAGCGGTACTAAATTTAATCGCCTGTCGCCAGCAATGATCGACATTTGAACCCGATTCGATCGTACGACGGAACGCACGAGCACAAGTCAACGTCCTCCCCGGCCAAAGGCAACCGTTTCCGAGAATTAGTAGGTAGCTTGAAAGAAAGACAAATTTCCATCCAACTAAATCATGCCGAAAATAAACACTATGTCACCGGTATGGTAGCGGCAGGCAGTAGTGCCGGCTTCTTTGTTCGGTTTGTGATTTTCATTGTTGTTGTTATTATTATTATTAAAACAGTCATCCCCATTCAGGAAAAACCTGAAGACAAGAATGGATGAGCGAAATTTCTCGCTAGCAGGTTATAAATTATACTCTAGTTTGAGATTTTTGAATGACTGCCATCTCAAAACTGAAGCCGGCCACCCCCATCACTCATCCCCGTCCGAATTCGAAGCCGAGTGAAGTGATGACAATTAGAATAATTTGGGATGTAAACGTCAGCTCTAATTGTCAGCCGAAGAAGGAATTTCCGTCGACGACCTTGGAAAAGTTGAACAACTTGCTCCCCGTTCCCAACGATGCCCGACTTGTGACAGATTTATCGAGTGTGAAATTTCCCATTTTCGGCGAGGACTAACCGCATTTCCCAACCCAAAACCACCATTGTTCGTCGTTCGGATGGCACTCGAGTGCGGCGAACATACAGACCGACGACCGACCGACAGACAGCGATGCAGTTTTCCTTGAGACAAATTTTCCCATTGCAATCGAATCGAACGGCGACCCACAACTGTCGTCGTCGTCGCCGTTGTCGTCTTCGGTCGGGTTCGTAAAGGAAAAATGGGTTCTGTCGCAGCGCAGCCAACTGTCATCGGCGCTTTCGGCGGAGATTTAATTTTGCATGACGCTTTAAATAGATGCGAAAACGGTGCTCCTCTGTTGGCCTGCTGAATGCCATAGTGGCACGTCTGATATCGATGGATGCGATGTACGGTTCGGAGGGAGGTAGGATTGGGGGAAAATGTGCCACCATTTCGCATCTTCATTTGCAGCTGGTCGAGTGACAGGAGCCGATGAATGTTAAATTTGGAAGTAGAACACAATTTGTTATTCAGATCAATGTTATTCAGTTCGATTCAGTGTGCGAAGGGTGCGCAGGTCATTTTCTACTTGATCGATCCACCTTGCTGGTTGAGAGCCTCTTCTTCTTGTGCCAGGATCGTTATCGAGACTCATTTTTACTGGGCTGTCGTATGACATTCTTGCGACATGCCCAGCCCACCGTAGTCGACCGATTTTAGCGGTCTGAACTGATACAATTCGTGGTTCATTCGCCTCCTCCACAACCCGTCCGCCATCTGCACTCCATCGTAGATCGTATGCAACACCTTCCGTTCAAAGACACCAATGGCGGGCGCGTTGGTTCTTCACGAGCATTGTCCGTGTTTCGTGGCCGTAGAGGACTATTTTCATTTTCATTTTCATTTTGCAGCGTTTGGTGGGTAAATGAGAGCACAAGTCAATCCAAAGCCGAGAGTTAGGAAGGGATAATGGTGAACTAGTCTATGCGGACTACTTGAACGCCATGGGAGAGTATAAGGATTAGGTTGGGGTAAGGGGTTCGTAGAGCTCTTGGAATGAGATGGCCGCGTTTCTACAAAATAACCTGAAATGATTAATGTATTTATGTTAAATTACGTAAGTTTTCTTCAAAAACATATGTATGTTATTAATAAAATTTCTGTGTTCTATCTAGAGGGTTTATCTTTAATTTGCTCCTCCCTTCCACTCATCTACTGTTTGGCTGGAAGATTCATGTTCCTACTCAATCTAACCGCTTTGCAAGTAGGTAATACGAAAACAATGATCCTATGATATTGTATATCACTCATCAAACACTGCTACTGATACAAATCACATGGAAAGGTCCATTCTACTGCTTCAAATGGTGTTTCTCAAGCGGGCCCTCCGCGTCCTATCTCCAATATACATGCTTGTCATCGTCAGTTTTAAGTTACACTTTTCTGTGACCATGTGCCCCATTTTGAAATCAGATAATTACCCTGATCAAAACATTCAACCCCTTCCAAAACGGTGCAATTACATTCGGATATTATACCATGAGCTAACAGGTATTTTGGTTATTTATTCCATAAAACAAATGGATAAACAACAACATAACTTGTCACGAAAATGAAGTGTGCTTTTAGTCGTTTTCCTGTTGGGAATGGATGAGCACCTTGATGATACAGCCACCTTGGCTCAAGAGAGAAACATTGAATTCTGGCTACACTGTAATTTTATACTTTTGACGTTTACATTCAGTCTGCAATAAATCGATTACAAAATAACACGGCTTCAAGTTACTTCTCCCCAAAGTATCAGTGGTTCTTTTGTCTGCTTTCTGGTGTTTCCTTTGTTCGTTTCCCGGTGATTCCGTGCATCTCTGTTGGTGCGGCAAAGCTCAACATTCCCTAGCTTGAAAGTAAGAAGTCTAAGAGTGAATTGCGGCCAGTATCACACCTGCTGTTAGTGCCTTTATTTAAACGTTATACGACGTGACAGTGAAAAATTGACTAGAAAATGTGATACTTTCACTACAGGTCAAATTCTTTGTCTCACATGCATGTTTATAGCATAAGATAAGCCCTCTCACCGTCGACAAGGTAAAAAATTTGACCCACGAGAGGGTTTTGTGGCCGTAGAGGACTATTGGTTAAATAATGTATTGTAGATGGTTAACTTTGTAGTTAATCGAACTTTGTTCTATCTCGGGGTCCTAAGTAGACACGATTGCCAAGCATAATGCGCCTTTGTATTTTTGCTGTCGTTATCGGCAGTCATCAATGGGCCCTGATACACTTATTTGTTTACCGCGTTGATTTTATTCGAGATTTTCTTCCCTTATTAATGTTATTTTTGATGACAAGCCGCATTGATGACGCATTGATGACAAGCCCAATCCTACTAATTTCGTCACAAAGTTGCCTGCTAGAGGCATTTCCTCATCATGTGCACTACCCGACCTATCTCTGCTCGAACAAACTGATACTATCTTAGGGAATTGGTGGACCAATTCCACCACGAATTGGAATTGGTGGTGTCGGTCGTTATGCATGGGTTGCTGAATTTGTCGATTTGGGTTTTGGGTATATAGGAACTTGAACTTGTACTTTGCTTTGAAACTCTTGAGATTAGATCATGGGAGACTTATAGAGATTAATTGCTGCTTGGGAATTAAAGTCCTTGAACTACGATTGGCCGCTGTTTGGAGCCTGGAGGTCCTGTCCTATCACTGTTCGCGTTTGAGGGAGCAAGAGAGTACTAGAGCTTTATCCGAATATTTGAATTCTTGGTTATTTGGGATCTTACTGAAGATGTTGCAAAAACCATTTTTTGCTTTCAGATTCTATTTCGAATCTTGCTTATGCGATTCTGAGCAGTTCTTATTAGAAATCACAAAAAAATTTGGTTCGCAATTTACTAAACCTTACAAGCAGGGATTGTCGAAAAACACGCAGTAGTGCAAAATAGACAAGTGCTTCACCCAATTTCAAATGTGCGTCTCCTGTTTCAGAAGAGCGCACAAAACGAACGTGCGAGAAATTTCGTAGCAGCACGAGAGACAGATAGCCGCACATGCACTTGTCTTCCAGTGCTCTAATCTGTGCTTTACTGTGGGCGTTGGCTCATGCTTTGGTAAATGGTAGCAAAATGATTTTTTTTGATACTAGTGACAAAAATTAAATTTTATTAAAATCCTTATTCACAATTCACAAACTAGTCGGGCCTGCCGCCGTGTATGTTTTTTGCACTTGTGTTTGCTCAGAGACTTCAAGGGAGAGTGCAATCGTTAACGCCCAAAGTGGCGAGAGCATATTCGAAATGAGATGTGCGACTTTGAGCGCACGGCAAAACAAGGGTGCACGGGAGACGGACTGCAATTTCAAGTCTCTTTGAAATTTAATGTGCTGTCTCGTAGCAGTGCGTACTACACTTAAAGAGATTTGAGTCGCACCTTATCCTTGCTTACAAGTATGAGATTTAAGACGAAATTTCCTGTAAATTCAGAGTGAATGATTCTTAGAGTTTTCAACAAATTTTGGTCAGGATTTAGATCAGATTTATCATTGAATTTTGTACAATATTCTTTCCAAGATGTCTAAGCAATAGACTCGAGGAAGAAATTTTGCTCAACGTTTGAAGATTAGAATTCGAATTAGAAATATGATCGTATCTTATTAGATATTATTAGCAAGCTTGTTTATTGAGGAACATCAAGCAATCTATAATGAAGTCTTACTGAAGTTGTGAGAAGTTTCAGTATTCTTAAGCTTTTCAGTATATTTTTGCAATTTACTCGAACTAAAGCAAATAGTGTAAAAGATTTTACTAAAGTCAAACATAGTATTATTAGTCATCCCTGCTCATGAATTCCAAAAATAGACCTAAATGCGAGCTTATTGAGAGAAATTTATTTAAGAATTCCTGTTCAGCTTTTAATCAGCTCAAATTATTTGACGAATGTTTGATGAATCCTGCCCAGAGTTCAGAAAGCTAGTCCCTACAAGTTAGAGCCCGGTTATGTGACTATATTGTTGGGTATACTGACTGATATTTGCTCATCATTAATGGTTGTCTCTCATGCTATGTAAAGGTATACCATGCATAAGACACTTAGCTCTTCTAATTCTCTTCTCGAAAATGACAAACCAATTGGGAACATCAACAACAGCACCGAATAGAACGAATGTATTCCTATATATTGATAATAAATGTATGTTTAATTAATTTGTCATTTGCAAGTAATCGTCATTGGAGAAGCTTAATGCCGTGCACATATAATCGAGTATACTTGTAAACAATTTAACTACAAACCAAAAGATCCCATAGTAGTCAAGACTCACATAGGATCGACACTTTTACTGAAAGCACTGATTGACTGACACACCAGTGCCAACACTAGCTCAAAAATCTGAAAAACTGATATTAAGTCTAGACTCCCTATAGCTTGAACATATTGTTTGATTAAATACGCGGCCCTCATCGCGGCTAATTCCAGATCACTAGCGAGTAATTTGGCATACATCAGGCTCCGAGTTCAACAGCAGGATCTATGATGGCCGTTAACATCCCTCAGTCAGAGAATTCTCAGCGCAAATTTTCAAAAGGACCTAATCTAACAATTTGCTTATCCCGAGGAAAACGAGGTTGAAGAATATGAAAATATTTTTTGAAAATGTTTCAAACTGGATCAAGTTTTACCCATTCAATTGCTTTTGAGGGCAAGCATTGTTGTTGAATTTGCTACAGTAATGGTCTTTGTAGCATTTTATGTTAAAATAACAACGAAAACATCAAAAATGTTAGATAGGACATTTTGCTTAACCGAACTGTACATTGGTCGTGCCACATAGGACATTTTATTCCAATGATAGCTACATAGGTCATTTCAATTTTTATTATCATTCTATTAGTAAATTAGAACATAACACATAGCAATAGAGATTGCTTTCTCTTTCACACACGCATTTGCTTCCCGGTGAAAACAATCCTATTCTTTCTACGTGCCTTCGGATAGTTTCTACATACACTTCCTCGATGCTGTCTTCTTGTAGAGGATCCCGCGAAGGATCTGAACCATAACTGGCGACAACGCAACTTTGCTGGCTACCACATATAGCAACTTCCTCAAATTGTGCTGCTGATGATTGATCCGGATGTGATGAAAATATTGGTGTGGCTGCAGCTGTAAGAAACGACCAATATTCAAGATATATTTTGATTTATATAACCTTATTTTAAGGAACTAATGCACTTACCGAGGAGCAAATCGAACGCAGAATTATTAATTCCTTCCGACATTGTTGGAACGGTATTTTGTACTTTCTCCAATCGAACGACCGAAGTACGGATTTGCTTTGTTATGTTTGTTCTGACACTTCAGACGTTTAGCGCGACAGGTAAACTGAAACGTCTTATCAAACAGTAGAGCATCGCTATTGCGAAATCAGACATCGGACGTTTTGTTGATTTTCAATTTTCTTAATATTATGAAAACATATCAAAATGCGTGTTTTAACATAAGCTGTTGATAAGTGCAATAGCAATAGTGTGCATTAATTAATTCAATTTGTTTACATTTGTTACATAGGACCCTTTGAAAAGTTAAGCGAGAATTGATTCCTCGAGCGCATCCAAAAATTCAGTTAACCGTCCTTGAGATCAATTCCTTCAACTCGCCAGGTATATCGTGACATTCGTTGTTGCAATCGAACACTTAAACGCCACGCCGCCGCAGCGAAATCGTGGCGAAAAAATCGCCGGGGTGAGATTACATGGCGGCTTATGGGAGCACACAAACCAAAGCTATTAAAAACCCATCGCGTTGGTTTGTGCGCTCCCATAAGGCGCCATGTAATCTTACCGCGGAGATTTTTCGCCGCGAATTTCGCTGCGGCGGCGGCAAAACGCTGCAGTTTGGTGAGGTCTCAATACTGCACGCTGCCATTGACAGGTCTGTACACTACCTCCTTTTACACGATATCCGGTAACGTTTCATTCCTCGGCCGAAAGAGGATATTTATTACCGGCGTTTACTATCGGTATTTGGGCCG